>JAVJIF010008175.1:0-243338 GCA_038442645.1 Agave tequilana | reverse complement strand
GCTTGTATAGATACCAATTAACATTTGAAATAAACTCAAACTTATCATAAACATAATTTGTACTTTAAGAATATAACGATATTGTAAAACAAGCACAATCAAATCATATATATGTATATATGAAATTTGAAAACCAATTGAAATTGATGCTAATTGAATTTTGAAGCATACATACATAAAAAAAATATGAGTATACAAACATTAAAAAATTCTTGAAGATCAAGTGTATAACTCATAACTATCACCCTTTTCATGCACATGATAAAAGATATTCATTTAGGCATACAAGGTATGGCACCCAACCATCCGCCCTTTAAAGGTAGAATTTTTCAAAAATAAGATTTGAAAGTAATTATAGATTGAAAATACTACCAAATGAAGAATAAGTAACTAGTTTAAAGTAATTTTTGAAAAACTAGTTTAAAGATCTTTCAATCATGAAAACAAATCATATATCACATGAAGCATGCTAAATATACAAGAGTAGACACTCGAAATCTATGAAGCTCATAAAGGTTCATGAAAACAAAGTCATGAGTAAACAAATGGAATGTGAGTGCACAAAAATCATGTGAATAGCATATTCATGAAGTAATCAATAAGGCTCAAAATAAACATGAAATTTTTTATCAAAATATGAAAATCATAAAAATTTTTTTCATTAAAAACAAACTTCAAGGTATATGTATGTTCAGTCAAAATTAAAAATATACATACATATCCCAAACACAAACGAGTCTATAAGAGAGTTTGCATGAAGGTAAGTAACTCAAGGGTATACATATATATTTATTAGTTTTAAACAAAAATAACATATACATGAAGCAAAACATGTACAAAAATAGGGAAAACAAGTATAAATGAAAGAATCATCAAAACTAGGTTCTACATGTACATGTAATAAGTACAAATGAGCAATGAAGTACAAAAATATAATAATCAAGTGTAGCTCACTACTTGTACAAGTATTGACACAAGTTTTAATGAAAACTACATGTAACAAGTATTCACCGCATGAAGTACAAAACCAAAACATGCTAAAAAATATTTATATAAAGCATGTAAACTAAAATAAGAGTTTAGAGATAGTTACCAAACCATATGCACTATTCTCTAAGCCTCCAACCATGGTGGTTCTCCTACAAAATATCCTTGAAGGTGATGCAACAATTTGGTATATCCATTTAGCTCATGCATCCACCACCAATGCACCATACCTCTCACGTTATGTGAGAGCCCACACCTACATCAAATACAAATAGTGAAAATTTTGATATCCATTTCTTTTGGGTCACGGGGGTAGTATTATACGAAACCAAACATTATTTGCAAAATTTGTATAATTTAATCTATCAAAGCAAAATCTTACAAGATGGCTTTGCGGTCGCAATGTTACATTGTACACTCTAGCATGCATATGATGGTATGAATGTGAGCATAGTGTGTATATGTATGCCGTGGGTTATGTGCATGAATATGTGAAACTTGTTTCTTTTGAAACAAGGTTTCTAATCTAGAATGGTTAAATGCACAATTGTTCAAATTGAGCTCAAATAATAATTCTATTTTTCAAGACATGAATCTCATTTTTATCAATAGTAGCATGAAAAGCATGGCAAGGATCGACATTGTTAGCATGACAATTATGAGAATCAACAGTCTTTTTTCTTTTTAGAAATGTTTTCTTTTTCTTTTAAAAACAAATTTTCTTTTCAAAGAGTTATTTTCTTCAAAACATCTCTTTTCTTTTTCCACCAAAGTGATTTTATTTTTCAAAGAATTATTTCCTTCACAAATATCATTTAATTTTGAAGATAAGAAAATATCTCTTTTTTCAAAAATTCATTTTCTTTTGAAATACATTCAAATTATTTTGAAAAGAATTTTTCTTTCTTCAACAATTCATATTTTTAAGAAGTATTTGACAAAAAGAAGCAAGGTCATCATAGGGTATGTCAAAATCTTCTTCTACCTCAGATTCAGAATTTAGCTCAAGGGGGTCATCCCCTTGGACCATATAGCATATGTTTGAAGCATCACTTCTATCATCCGAGTCACTCCCCGCATAGTATTGTTTTTGTTCATCAAGGGAGACTAGAGTGTTTCATACTACAAAAGTCAAATCAAAATTAGCAACCAACCTATATAAAAATCATCATTAGGGTACTCTTTATGCATGAATGGCTTTTCCATTAGCCTCTAGATATTTGCCATTAACAAATATGAATCCTTAATGGTGGCAAGATAAACATGAATACCTAAGGCTTTGAGGTACATGAACATCTAACATTCTAAGTTTGGATGTTGTAATACCCCGTTCCCGGAATACGTACTTAGTTTCGTATTCAGATTTTCGATCGTATTTTTCGATTTGTTCCTGTATTTATTCTGTTATATGAATTCCTTATATGATTGTTTTGCCTTGGATTTGGATCGGTGAACTCGGAGTCAGCCTTAGTCTGAGCCGGGGACTCGATCTCAGAGTTTTACTTGATTTAGACATTCTGGTTATCCGATTCAACCGATTTCAGTTTAAACATCGTTTTCCAATATTTTGGATTTTCTATGATTTTCTGGATTTTTCTGTGATTAAGTTGAAAATCTTCAAAACCGGGTCGGCCAGTGCCGCTGACCGATTCCCGGATTTTTAGTTCTCAAATGTTTAGAATTTCATGATGGTCCTTTAGACTTATCTTTTAGAATTACATTTCCTACTTAAATATTTTTCTGAGAATTTATGATTTTATGAAATTCCGTCGGAGCCGGTAGGTAACTGATTCCGGAATTTTTAGTTTTAAAACTATAAAGTATTTCTTAAAAAGGATTTCACTATGAGTCTTCATATATTATTATTGATTTTTGGTAAATTTGCGAGTCGTTCCGAGATACTTGAATTTCGGGCGATTCCGGTATTTTCCGAAGTTTTTCCGCATCCTCGATTCGAACCGGGATTCTGTATTTTCAACAGCTTTATTCTGAGCCCAAGAGAAATATCCTCTCTTATAAATTCTTTTTCCTTTCCTTATTTCTTTCCTTCTTCCACAAGCCACAAGAATTCCAATTTTCCAATTTCCAATTTTCCAAAATCCCACTTTCTCCAAAATTCCACACACTTCCACCTCTCTTTCTCTCTCTTCCATGGCCGGCCAAGTGGCCATAGTAGGGACACCTCCCCCCTCTCTTGGCAAGCCATGATTGGTCAAGTGACACTCATGCTTCCCCATTTACACAAAACCCCCTCTCTTCCACCTCAATTACACCTCCTTCACAAATCACAAATCATATATAAACTTCCATTACATTTCCTTTCTCTTTTTCTTCACTTCCACAAAGAAATCCCCTCTCCAAAATCCTCCTTCATCTCAACATCCACCACCAACCTCAAGGGCATCTAGGTCATCATCTCCACCTCAAGCATCAACAAGATCTTCATCTTCAACCTCAATCAAGCTACTTCCTTTGGATTGGGGATCATCTCTCTCTTCGTCGGATTTATCACTTGGATCAAGCTTCACATAACCAATCCTAGTGAGTATTCTTACTCACCAGACTCATCAAATTCTAGTATACTTGTATTTACAATTCTTGTACATTTACATCTTCAAAATCACATTTTTAGACTATCAAGCACAACCACCAGATTCAGTTCTGTACACTGTGTTCGACCATGATTAGTCGACTGACCTAGAACCTAGTCGACTAGAAACCCTTAGCTGAAACGTAGCCTTTTCTGACTTCACAGTTTTAGTCGACTAGTCCCTATTACCAGTCGACTAGATATCCCTAGTCGACTACTAGAATTCCCCTAGTCGACTCCTGAAATAAACTCAACTCTCTGTATCTCAAACTTAGTCGACTTAAGTATCTATTAGTCGACTTGTAGTTCCCTGTTAGTCGACTACCCTTTTTACCTAGTCGACTAACTCTTCCTGAAACAGAAACCCAAACTCTCTGGAACACATTATTAGTCGACCACCCTACTTCCTAGTCGACTAACCCTTCTATTAGTCGACTACTATTCCAACCTAGTCGACTAACTTATGGCTGTCTGGTATTGTGATTTCCTTCTTGACTATGTATCTCACCCTTGATACATGTACTATAATTATTCCTACTTATACTTCATGGCTTGTGACTTTATGATCTATTAATTGGTGTATATCATCTCTTGTCACTTCATATTCCCAGGTTTATGTATTGCCGTGCAACTGCTTGTTTCATTCTTATACTTGTACCTTGCCGTGATATTATTGCTTCTTTACTTTATACCATGCGTGGCAGACCCTTCGAGGTCGTTGAACCCTGTTTGCTTCTATGTTTTCCCCTTGCCTTGCTATGATCCAGACACGTCAGTACATGTTTTCCTTTAACACATGTATATCACCTGACCTCCAATGTGTTATCCTTGACCACCTGGCATGCCACTACTTGGCAAAACCCTATTGTTATAACATGACTGACCCGGACTATATCGACCTCTTACTATGTTTGGTTGTTTGCAATATCACCACTAGTCATGCTATCACTTCACACCCAGCATGACATACTTGACTTTATGATTATTATGTTTACGGGAACCCTGTCCTATTGTTGTTATTGTTATGGAACTAAGTGCCACACCATACTCGGTGGGGGCCACCTCTAGAATCCATTCCCACAGAGCAAAGTGCCACACCTCACGGTGGGGGCCACCTCTTGAATCTGTAGGGCTATTACTGTTATGACTGTTTATTCCCGTAACCTGATAATCTTAATAAGCTACAACTTGTATGGGTATGGGAGGAAGTGATGGATGCCGGAATGATATCTTGCTTATAGTGATGGGATATAAAAGTATATATATATATATATATATATATGTATATATATACTGGCGGTAAGTGTTATGATATTACTGTTAGGGGACTTTGGCCTCCAAAGCCGGTTCCAGGTGTATGGAAACCACTATAAGAAGTTCTATCAGTTCTCCATCTACTTCCGTTAACAAACCTCGGATAGCTTATATATGGATGTATGTGTGATGGGATGTACACCCGGGCACATACCTAGATATATGGGTCAGACGAGTAATAATAATAGAGACCTGTTATGTTATGACTCCTAGTCTACTCGTTATGTCATGATTCCAGTGATGATTCCTGTTTGATGTTTGTTACGATTCTTATCATTCTTGTTATATATTCCCGTTTTGACTGTCATATGATTTGCAACTCTGATTCTATATGCTTGGGATTTCTGTGGCATGAGACAAGGGTATATATATGAGGGTTTCCTTGTTTGGATTATCCCCTCGATGTATTAGTCTCATGGGACCGTGACTTAAGCATATACAATCACTTTTGCCTGTAATCAGCCTTACTTTGCATTTCCCGTTTCATGATTATGCTATACCTGTTCTTGTATACCACTCTTGTGTTCTAACCTTTCTACTCTTGTCACTTAGACATTTGGCTGTAGCCTATTCATTATTGGGAGGTCCTGACTCCCTTGGATTTGTATGTTCAGGTTGAAGCTTGGATCGAAGTGGAGCTGTCCATAGTAGATCGAGCTTTCTTTAGTGAGCAGGAAGACTAGCTCTACTTCCTTCGTGCCAGACTCCTTTTGACTCACGGGATCTTCACCCTTCTCGTGAGCATTTGTATCTTTATCGTATATTTTACTTTTGGACTTGGTTGTGATAAAAGACATATGTAATATGTAATGTTTATCATACACTGTGATGACTTGTATATGTACTTTTATGTTGGCATGTGTATGTATACCACGCTTTGTGTTGTACTCTGATTCCTTGCTTGTACTTTTATGCTTAGCGTATATACGTGGGGGCACTTTCTGACCTACGTATATACGTTGCAGTGACGTCCCCGTATCCGTGGAATCGGGGCGTTACAGGTTGGTATCAGAGCTTAGGCTCTCCCACCTATAGTACAATCAAGCGGCAAATTCTAGTAATTTGCTAATGCCAACTACAATGTACAAAGTCATCTAGTCCTTCTTGATTATCTAGTTCTTCTTGGTTCCTTCCTTCGTATCCTGAAATCCTTCCATTTTTCCATCACTTTCCAGTCATTCTTCATCAACTAGGCATGGATAGAAGATCGGGTCGTAGCAACTCTGGACCAGCATCGAATGGAGCAGCGGGAGAGAATGTGGATATACTGAGAGTTGTCCAGATGATGATGGAGAACACAGCACAACAGACCGAACTTCTCCGGCAAGAGTTAGCAGCACCTAAAGGACAAAGGCCGGGGAATATATCGGATTTCAGAAGACTGCAGCCAGCCATATTCACGGGTGGGGAGAAACCCTTGGATGCTGAGCAATGGTTGACCGACACATCAGACTTTTGAATGCAGCTCGTGTCCCAGAGGAAAACCAAGTGGAGGTTGCCAAGATTCAATTGAAGGATATAGCTAGAACTTGGTGGCTAGTTGAGGAGGCAAGATTGGAGAAGCCTGTCACTTGGGACACGTTCTCCAAGAGTTTCTACAGCAGATTCTTCCCTGTCACAGCTCAGAAAGACATGGAAGAGCAGTTCATCAGACTTCAGCAACGGGATAGGTCCGTGGATGAGTATGCCGCGGAATTTCTCAGACTCAGCCGCTTTGCTCCGTATATGGTGACGGATGAAGAGAAGCGGGCAAGCAGATTCCAGCAGGGCTTACAGATGGACCTACAAGTTTTCTTGATGCCCCAGCAGCTGAAGACCTATTCAGAAGTTCTCACCATAGCTCGAGAAGTGGAGCGTGGACTAGAGAAGAAGCAAGCAAACCAGATGAGGAACCAGGCCAAGAAGAGGCCTTTGAGTTGATGGATGAGGAGGATGCAGATAGGGCAACCCATGGCCCGATGATGAAGAGACCATTCCAACCTCCTCTGTCTCAGATTGTATGCAACTTCTGCCACAGGCCCGGACATTATAAGAGGGATTGTCGAGTGGCCAAGGATTATGTTTAGTGTGCGGGTCAGGGAGTCATATGCTAAGGGATTGCCCACACAGGAAGTTTGGACATGTGGCACCGATCAGACCAGCTCTTCCAGCTCCAGCACATCTAGCCCCAGCATTTCCAGCACCGCCACTGAGGAGGAACCCTGAACCTGTTGATCGAAGAGTTCCATTTCCTCCTCAACGGTATGATTATCAGCAGAGGGGAATGAGCCTAGAGCAGATCAGGGTAGAGGCCAAGGTTACATCATGGCAGCAGAGGCATCGGATGACGCAGCAGAGTGTGAAGACCAGTATCCAGATCAGGAGCCTTAGGGATATCATGGTAACCCTACCCATATCTTGCATTTGAGTTGGTTATCATTCTAAATGTTTTTCTCTTGTCATTCTTCATTTTCCATCCTGATCCTTCCTGTATTCATCTTATTCCCTGTTTTAGTTTTATGAGCCCTTTATTCCAGCCTTTGTCCCCTTTGTGTTCATTTCACCCCTTAATGAAATTGCGAGGACGCAATTTTTGTAAGGTGGGTGGATTGTAATACCCCGTTCCCGGAATACGTACTTAGTTTCGTATTCAGATTTCGATCGTATTTTTTCGATTTGTTTCCTGTATTTATTCTGTATTATGAATTCCTTATATGATTGTTTTGCCTTGGATTTGGATCGGTGAACTCGGAGAGCAGCCTTAGTCTGAGCCGGGGACTCGATCTCAGAGTTTTACTTGTTTTAGACATTCTGGTTATCCGATTCAACCGATTTCAGTTTTAAACATCGTTTTTCAATATTTTAGATTTTCTATGATTTTTTGGATTTTTCTGTGATTAAGTTGAAAATCTTCAAAACCGGTGTCGGCCAGTGCCGCTGACCGATTCCCGGATTTTTAGTTCTCAAACTGTTTAGAATTTCATGATGGTCCTTTAGACTTTATCTTTTAGAATTACATTTCCTACTTAAATATTTTTTCTGAGAATTTTATGATTTTATGAAAATTCCGTCGGAGCCGGTAGGTAACTGATTCCGGGATTTTTAGTTTTAAAACTATAAAGTATTTCTAAAAAGGATTTCACTATGAGTCTTCATATATTATTATTGATTTTGGGTAAATTTGCGAGTCGTTCCGAGATACTTGAATTTCGGGCGATTCCGGTATTTTCCGAATTGTTTTCCGCATCCTCGATTCGAACCCGGGATTCTGTATTTTCAACAGCTTTATTCTGAGCCCAAGAGAAATATCCTCTCTTATTAAATTCTTTTTCCTTTTCCTTATTTCTTTCCTTCTTCCACAAGCCACAAGAATCCTCTTTTCCAATTTTCCAATTTTCCAAAATCCCACTTTCTCCAAAATTCCACACACTTCCACTCTTTCTCTCTCTTCCATGGCCGGCCAAGTGGCCATAGTAGGGACACCTCCCCCCTCTCTTGGCAAGCCATGATTGGTCAAGTGACACCTCATGCTTCCCATTTACACAAAACCCCCTCTCTTCCACCTCAATTACACCTCCTTCACAAATCACAAATCATATATAAACTTTCCATTACATTTCCTTTCTCTTTTTCTTCACTTCCACAAAGAAATCCCCTCTCCAAAATCCTCCTTCATCTCAACATCCACCACCAACCTCAAGGGCATCATCTAGGTCATCATCTCCACCTCAAGCATCAACAAGATCTTCATCTTCAACCTCAATCAAGCTACTTCCTTTGGATTGGGGATCATCTCTCTCTTCGTCGGATTTATCACCTTGGATCAAGCTTCACATAACCAATCCTAGTGAGTATTCTTACTCACCAAGACTCATCAAATTCCTAGTATACTTGTATTTACAATTCTTGTACATTTACATCTTCAAAATCATTTTTAGACTATCAAGCACAACCACCAGATTCAGTTCTGTACACTGTGTTCGACCATGATTAGTCGACTTGACCTAGAACCTAGTCGACTAGAAACCCTTAGCTGAAACGTAGCCTTTTCTGACTTCACAGTTTTAGTCGACTAGTCCTATTACCAGTCGACTAGATATCCCTAGTCGACTACTAGAATCCCCTAGTCGACTCCTGAAATAAACTCAACTCTCTGTATCTCAAACTTAGTCGACTTAAGTATCTATTAGTCGACTTGTAGTTCCCTGTTAGTCGACTACCTTTTTACCTAGTCGACTAATCTTCCTGAAACAGAAACCCAAACTCTCTGGAACACATTATTAGTCGACCACCCTACTTTCCTAGTCGACTAACCCTTCTATTAGTCGACTACTATTCCAACCTAGTCGACTAACTTATGGCTGTCTGGTATTGTGATTTCCTTCTTGACTATGTATCTCACCCTTGATACATGTACTATATATTATTCCTACTTATACTTCATGGCTTGTACTTTATGATCTATTAATTGGTGTATATCATCTCTTGTCACTTCATATTCCCAGGTTTATGTATTGCCGTGCAACTGCTTGTTTCATTCTTATACTTGTACCTTGCCGTGATATTATTGCTTCTTTACTTTATACCATGCGTGGCAGACCCTTCGAGGTCGTTGAACCCTGTTTGCTTCTATGTTTTCCCCTTGCCTTGCTATGATCCAGACACGTCAGTACATGTTTTCCTTTAACACATGTATATCACCTGACCTCCAATGTGTTATCCCTTGACCACCTGGCATGCCACTACTTGGCAAAACCCTATTGTTATAACATGACTGACCCGGACTATATCGACCTCTTACTATGTTTGGTTGTTTGCAATATCACCACTAGTCATGCTATCACTTCACACCCAGCATGACATACTTGACTTTATGATTATTATGTTTACGGGAACCCTGTCCTATTGTTGTTATTGTTATGGAACTAAGTGCCACACCATACTCGGTGGGGGCCACCTCTAGAATCCATTCCCACAGAGCAAAGTGCCACACCTCACGGTGGGGCCACCTCTTGAATCTGTAGGGCTATTACTGTTATGACTGTTTATTCCCGTAACCTGATAATCTTAATAAGCTACAACTTGTATGGGTATGGGAGGAAGTGATGGATGCCGGAATGATATCTTGCTTATAGTGATGGGATATAAAAGTATATATATATATATATGTATATATATACTGGCGGTAAGTGTTATGATATTACTGTTAGGGGGACTTTGGGCCTCCAAAGCCGGTTCCAGGTGTATGGAAACCACTATAAGAAGTTCTATCAGTTCTCCATCTACTTCCGTTAACAACCTCGGATAGCTTATATATGGATGTATGTGTGATGGGATGTACACCCGGGCACATACCTAGATATATGGGTCAGACGAGTAATAATAATAATAGAGACCTGTTATGTTATGACTCCTAGTCTACTCGTTATGTCATGATTCCAGTGATGATTCCTGTTTTGATGTTTGTTACGATTCTTATCATTCTTGTTATATATTCCCGTTTTGACTGTCATATGATTTGCAACTCTGATTCTATATGCTTGGATTTCTGTGGCATGAGACAAGGGTATATATATGAGGGTTTCCTTGTTTGGATTATCCCCTCGATGTATTAGTCTCATGGACCGTGACTTAAGCATATACAATCACTTTTGCCTGTAATCAGCCTTACTTTGCATTTCCCGTTTCATGATTATGCTATACATGTTCTTGTATACCACTCTTGTGTTCTAACCTTTCTACTCTTGTCACTTAGACATTTGGCTGTAGCCTGTTCATTATTGGGAGGTCCTGACTCCCTTGGATTTGTATGTTCAGGTTGAAGCTTGGATCGAAGTGGAGCTGTCCATAGTAGATCGAGCTTTCTTTAGTGAGCAGGCAGACTAGCTCTACTTCCTTCGTGCCAGACTCCTTTTGACTCACGGGATCTTCACCCTTCTCGTGAGCATTTTGTATCTTTATCGTATATTTTACTTTTGGACTTGGTTGTGATAAAAGACATATGTAATATGTAATGTTTATCATACATTGTGATGACTTGTATATGTACCTTTTATGTTGGCATGTGTATGTATACCACGCTTTGTGTTGTACTCTGATTCCTTACTTGTACTTTTATGCTTAGCGTATATACGTGGGGGCACTTTCTGACCTACGTATATACGTGCAGTGACGTCCCCGTATCCGTGGAATCGGGGCGTTACAGATGTTAAGAATATCAAACATGGGAGGTGTCATGAAATCCATATATGTGTGTATAAATATTGTGATTAGCTAAAATGAGAATCTTTAACTCTAGGTGGTTAGACCCAAATCAAGAGCACCAAGCTTTGATACCAATTGACAATACACTTAGAGGGAGTGAATAGGTGTACTAGCTAATCTAATGATAATGATGCAGAATTAGAACTATTCAAGCAAATTAAAACTATTAAGCTAAACACACAACGTATAACACAAGAGTGTAGCCGAATTCCTTGTGAAGAGCTCTGGACTATCTCCTCAAGATTCTTCTAGATTAAGAGTTGAGGTGCCGCTATGGCTCTCTTGGTTGAATACAAGTTTGAGCACACAATCCCAAGCATATAACAATAGAGCACAAGATATCAAGCATATAAAGATATAAGCAACATAAGCATGTAAGATATGTAAACACAAGCGAGAGAGAGCAATTGCAAACACGGGAGATTTGTTTCGAGGTTCGAGCACCTTTGCTCTACGTATCCGCCTTCAACACTATGAAGGATTTCCACTAGAAACGATCCCAATGGATCACTCGGTGCCGCAACACCTACAACGAGTTCATACTAGAACTTTTGGACTCATTAGTCTCCTTACTTGTTCCTGCAAGAACAACACATGCAAGCACACTAGCTTGCCGAGGCCGCACCTCTACACCGAGCTCCCACAAGAACTCGAAACAACACGAACCCGTAAGTTCGCCTCCTCAAATACAAAGTTGAACGTTTGGTGATCTCAACACTTTGATCACCTAAAACCACTCTCACAACAAATCTCCTATAGGATTTGAAAGTATACCTAGAGGGGGGTGAATAGGTGTATGGCTAATCTAATGACAAATGATGCAGAACTAAAAGCAAATTGCAACACACTTAATGTAACCAAAGTGTGTAGCTGAATTTTCGGTGAAGGGCTCTGGACTGTCTCCTCTAAATTCCTCTAAATAAGAGGTTGAGGTGGTATGTAAAGCTCTCTTGGTTCAACACAAGTGAGGCACACAAACAATACCAAGCATATATGTATGAATGAACAATATGAAACAATGCAAGGTAAATAAGAGAGAGTTAAGAGATAGTAGATCAATCACAAACACAAAGATATGTTTCGAGATTCGAGCCACTGCTCTACGTCCCCGTCTTCACACAGAAGGATTTTCACTATATCGTCCACACAGGACTTCCCACACAGGGAACCTCCACTGAGGATTTGGGTAATACAATTTAGGAGTATACAACTCCTCTCTCCAATAAACACAACCTCTACACAAGAGGCAAGGCACAACAATGATCACCTCTACACTTAGAGGGATACCAACACAATCTCTACAATCACCTCTACACTTAGAGGGATACCAACAAACCCAAACACTCCTCCAACAATCACCTCTACACTTAGAGGGATACCCACAACTCAAAGCAAAGTGATTTACAACACTTGGTGGTCTTAACAGACCACAAACCAATTTTCTCACCAAAAATAAGATCCTATAGATAGGATAGATATGATAGCTCAAATGTGAGAAAATAAAGATTTTGGAAATCAAAATCACAAAGAAAAACTCTTAGAAAAACTTCTACATAGCTATAGAAATGAAGTTCAAAAACAATTCCTAAAGACTCTATTTTTCTTTCATTTTTTCAACCCTTTAAAAACAAATAAAGATAAAATCTTTAAGCCCAAAACTCTTTTAAAAACTTGCTGTTAAACACTTGTAAATGTGAGAAAAATTGTTCTCTAAAAACTTGTCTAAAACAACATAAGAGAAGGCATATTTATAGCCTTCAAAAATTCTGCCCGTTGGCAGTCTGGAAATGGCAGAAATGCTCTTCCGGTCGATCGCCCGGTCGACTGACCAACGGTCATTTTTATGACCGTTGTGCCTCCGGTCGACCGGGACTGGATACAAAGAACAGCTGCTCTCTGTCGGTCGACCGGGGCAGATCCAGAGAGCAGAGCTCTCTGGATGGTCGACCGCCCGGTCGACCGACCACCAGCCCAATGGTCTGTGCACGTTTGTGCACATCGGTCGACCAGACCGGTCGATCGACTTCTGCAGCGGTCGACCGGCAGAAGGCCAGGTCCAACTTTTTAAGGGATTAAAAACTTGTATTTTTATCTTTAATTAAATCCTGTAAAATCTCATAAATTCCACAAAAATAAGTTCTTATAAGATCTTTATAATATGAATATGTGTAACTAAAATTCAACACATATTATAAACAATTTGAACCATTTTTGTGATATGAAATTTGGCCTTTAAACGAAAACCGTATTTTCCAAAAACCAAACTTTGAAATGGAAAACCTTTTGCTCCAAAACTCATGTAAATACAAAAATAGGATATTGAAACAACTTTGAAGCATATTGTATATGGATAGAATCCAATATACATAAAAGATATTATATCTATGTTTTTGACATGAAATCTAAAATCTGGTTAAACCGAAAACAAAACCAATAAACATGTGTGTGTATGTGAATTTGAGCATATCAATACTATCTAATCTTTACACAAGATATAAACATACTAAACTAAACAAACCTAGGTCTTCTTGTAGAACTCCTTCTCCAAGTTGACTTGATCTAAACGCGATCCAACGAGCTTGACTTCAACCGAGTACTAGATGCAATCTTGACGCTCGAGCTCTTGAATCAACACGTGAAGGCTCCAAAACTCCTTTGTTGAAGCTAATCACCTACTAATATCTTGATCAAATATATGGAACTAAATATCACAAGATTATTAGTAAACTATAACTATATTAGTTAATCATCAACAAAACTAGAGTGATGGGCCTCTGCGCTAACAATCTCCCCCTTTTTGATGATGACAAAACTCATAGAGTTCTATATGCATGGATTAAAGTTAAGATTCATAGAAGCTCCCCCTTAACTCATGCATAGTAATAAATAATAAAGATATTCAATGTATGAATAAACCAAATAGTGCATATTAATATATATGCTTTGAAACCAATTGAAACAAAACATATATGCTCTGATATCAATTTAAAAAATAAACATGCATATAAATGACATAAATATGCATATATAAAAACTCTCAAATTTCTTTTCTCCATTTTTTGTATAAAACAAGAAATCATGCATAAACATGCATGAACATGCATATATAAAACTCCAAATTTCTCTCCCCCTTTTTGTCAAATCATCAACAAAGGGGCATAAAATAAACTCAAAAAAAAAATTTCTCCCTTTTAGTCAAATCAAACAAGAAGGATGTATATGCGATATACATTCATGAAGAGGAGAGACGTAAAGTTAACTCTCCCTGCATACATGCATTACATAAAAAAAGGATGACTAAACCCTAATCACATAACACATAGTATACAATGTATAAAAGGAGATGTGAAGCTCCCCTGCACACATGTAAATGATTGAGTTTTTCCCTGCACACAAAATATAGAATTTCAGAATTTAAAACAATAGTGCAGGGTGCTCAATTCGAATCCGCGGTAGCAGTGGCTATGCGGGTCATGATCCTCAGGGAGGGACTAGCGATAGAAGCGTTTGTAAGTTATCTCTAAAAATTATTTTCTTTAAGTTAACAAAAAGAATAGTTAAAGTTAAGTTAGGAAGAAGGCGGTAGATTATGAAGATGGAGGATTAGAGGTGGTATTTATAATAAGATGAGAAAGAAAGAATTGGGAGATGGTGATTTAATCTACAAAATAAAAGAAAAGAAAAGAAAAGAAATAAACACTAACCTTAGTTTGGTTGAAGAAAAACGTGAAATCCTAACACTTTCTACCTTGCTCTGGAGGCGTTGAACGCATAAACCATAGGATCAATCTCAGTCCCCTGTTCGCATTATATCATCAAGCTTGGGCAAGTATGAAGTGATACGTACCTTGAGGAGGAGAACATCACCATGAAATATCGTTGGCACCGACCAAGATTCGTTATTGTGCTTTGGAAATCACTTGCATGCTCATCATAAACCAACAGAGATAAAAATAGAAAAAGAGAAGAAAACAAAAAGGAAAATAAAGTAATGACATAAAAAGAAAAGTTACCTTTATTACTTGATACAATGGAAGAGAAGAGAAGCATACATCGGTGTCACTTTCAACATAGCCCTCTCCCTCACTTACATAAAGAAATTACAAAAAGCAAAGAAAAACCTAAACTACAAGCCTAAGAAAACCCTAATTTTTGGCCCTGTATTTCGCTGGACGCCCCTTCTCTGTTGCTCTGCAGGGGTATTTATAGGAGATATAGGAAGTAGAGTCCCAGTACAACTCCTCAACGAAAACGCATCGCCAACCGCCTTAGGATTGCCGCGAAAACGGGAAATTTGCCGCGGAAACGCGGCACTTTTGTAGCCAAATGCCACGCGCTTTCTCGCGTGGCATCCTCTGGTCCGTCCATCTGGGTTTATCCTTCTGGAAATTGTATCCTGACTCTTCATCTTGAGATTTCGGGATAACTTGGGAAGCAAATTACCCTAGATCTCAAATCTTCCCATATCTTTTAAACGAATTTCATCTCTTGCACTCTTTTATCCTCATCCTGCAAGCATTTAGGATTTAGTAGAAGTCCATCCCTTTACTCTCCTTTTAATATTTGCAATTCTTACAATTGGTAATTGCAACTTTGACATTTGATAATTGCAATTTTTCACTTGGGCTTGGACATGGGCTTTTGGACTTCTTTTAAGGCTTTATTTATTATTAAAATAAGAACTCAAGGCCCGCACACAATAAATCACAAAATATTAATAAATGTGCAGAATTATATGAATAAATATGAAAATGTGATGGTAAATATGATGATAAAAATGCACTTTTCACTACCAATCATAAAACATAGAGAAGAGAGGTCAAGCTCCTCAATTGAAATACACTCAACATGAATCTAAATATAGAAAAGATGTTAAGCTTCCCTTGCATATAAGCAATACATATCAAAATAATGTGACACCAATTGAAAAATATATCAACTTATGATAAAGGTATACATCGAAACATCATGATACCAATTTATAATACTAATTGAAAATAAACAAAACATTTTTAAGATACCAATTTGAAGTAAAAAAAACCAAATTATTTTAGGAGACTAAAAGATACAATTGAAAGTAAACAAAATTTTTAAGATACTAAAAGATATCAATTGAAAATATCTTGATACCAATTTAAAATGTCTTGTAAATCTTTGATACCAATAGAAAATGAAACATTGTATGTTTTGATACCAATTGAAATATATATATATTGAAAATCTTGATACCAAATGAAAGTAACACCCAATTGAAAGTAAAAACCAAATTATTTTAGGCAAACATAACTCATATCAATATAGATACCATTTTAAAATGAAACATGATACCAATATTGAAAATGTTAGCATATACCAAAACAAAGTATTTTTCATCATAAAAAAATGGGAGTAAGATACCATTTGAAAATAAACTCGATTGAAAGATACCAATTGAAAGATAAAACATGAGTTTTATCGCCCTTTATGAAATACCAATAAAAAATAATGCATAAGTTTGTATAAGATACCAATTGAAAAATAATTGACATTAAGGAGTAAATCAAGCTTAGCATAAACATAATTTGGGCTTTAAGATGTAAAGATAGTGTAAGCACAATCAAATCACATATATATGTATGAAAATGTAAATACCAATTGAAATTGATACTATTTGAAGTTTGAAGCATACATATATAGAAAATAAAATATGAGTATATAAATATGAAAATATTAATTGACATACCAATTGAAAATACAATGAGGTTCAAATGTATAACTATAATTACCTCCCTTTCATGCACATGTTTTAAAAGATTTTCAATTAAGCATACAAGGCATGGTCGCCCATCCGTCCGCCCTTAGCATTGGTGGGGTTTTCAAAAAATAAGAATTGAAAATAGTTTAACATGTTTGAAAACTCTATCAATTGAAGAATAATGACTAGTTTAAAGATAATATTTGAAAATTAGTACGAAATTCTTCAAGTAAGGAATAAAATATGAATCTATTCCATGTAAAACATGTAGGTTATACGACGATTGACACTCAAAGTCTATAAAGCATATATAAAGCTGATGAAAACAAAAATCATGAGTAAACAAGAATAATGTGAGTGTAAGAATCATGTAATCAACGAAATCATGGAATAAGGCATTCAAGCTTAATGAAAATTCCTTTATAAACATGAAAAACATGAAAATTTAATTTTCACCAACATAATTCAAACTTCAAGGCATATGTATGTTATGTCAAACTAGAAGTATACATACATATCCAAACACAATTGAGTCCATAAAGAAATTTTGCATGAAACGCAAATGACTCAAGGATATACATGTATATCCAACGGTTTTAGATAAATTCAACATATAGATGAAGCTAAACACATATCTATGAAAAACATGTCCAAAAATAGGGAATACAAGTTGAAATGCGAGAATCATCAAAACTAGGCTATACTAGTACATCTAATGGGTACAAAAGAGCAATTAAGCACAAACATATAATAATCAATTTGTGGCCCACTAGTTGTACAAGTAACACAAGTTTTAATGAAGGCTACATCCAAACTTATAATCAAAACTATGAAGTGCAAGATCATAAACAAAACCAATGTTATCATTATATATATGCACATGTCTTAAGCTATGATGTACACAATAGTTAAACTATAGTGAGAACACAAAATATGGATTCATATAAATATAGGTGTATCTCAATTACTATACATGTATGTCATAAGTCTAATTATCATGGTATTTAACATAATAATCATGAAAAAAATCAAAACATGCTAAAAATCAATAACGTAAAAGCATGTAGACATAAATAAGGAGTTTGAAATAGTTGCCAAAACCATTAGGGCTAAACTTTAGGTCTCCAAACCATGGTGGTCCACCCACCAAACTTTCCTTGAAAGTAATGCATCGAAAAGTGTTACCATATAGCTCGGAACGCATTCACCTCAAGGCACCAATACCTCTCACGTCATGTGAGGGCTCACAGCTACATCAAATAAAATAGGAGTGAATTTTGGTACCGATACTCTATTGGGTCTATAGGGGTTAGCACATTTCCTAACCCAAACAAATTTATTTGCAAAATTTACATTATGTACTCTATCATAATAAAACTTTGCAAGGTGGCCCTTACGTCCACAATGTGTACAAGTGTACACATGAGCATACTTTGAATCATATGTTTGAGCATGATGAGCATGTGTAAGCCGTGTATGGTGTGCATGCATGTGAGGAGCATGTTTCTTGTGAAACATGGATTACAAACTGATCAGGACGGAACGAGCACTCGAAAATGTGTGTATTTATGAAATCAATGAAAATGCATATGTGCTAATGTTCCCTCGATACTTCCATTATAGCATTGGCTCAACGGGTTGAATCTACAGGGACGGAAGGCGATAGAAGCATTAAAGTTCTTATTCACATCGTATGTTAACAAGTTCTTCTTTGTAAAAGAATGAGAAAAAGAAAAAGAAAAGAAATGTTAAAGTGATAGGTGCAGAAGGCGAAGAAAACGATGTGAAAACAAAATAAGAAGTGGTTTGGAAAACAAAATAGAAAAGAAGATGAAACAAAGGTAAACTAAGAGGATGGTAAAACAACGATAGAAAAATGATAAAAGGATTTTGGAAATAATTTTCAAATAAAGTATAATAAAACTCATGACTATTAACTACTAATTGCTCCACCAACCATGCTAACCTCTTAGTGATAGTTGCCTCACATGGATCCTTGACCATCACTAATCCTTGATTTCAAGAGACGATACAAAGCATGGCTCATAAGATTGTTCTTCTGCATTCAAACAACACATCAATACCACATAACAAGTTGCAAGCTACTGTTAAATCATCAAAACCGATTAGAGGTAAGCATGAAATAAAGAAGACATTGCAAGTTAGCAACTTAGTAGGTTAGATATTAGAAATGTTAGAATGTTAGAATCCATCATCATGAGCCATCAATGGCTCTTGCAAGAGCAAGGCCTTGTAGAGGCTATTAGATTCATGTGGATTATCAAGTAAGTGGTTAGATGGTTAGTGGTTAGTAGTTTGATTGTCATGAGAAGAAAAGTTAGCCAAGCATCATGTAGAAGATGGAGAAGATTACATTGGAGAAGAAAAGAAGCACATTTACATAGATTGTCACCATCTATTACATCAATCCCTCTCTTTCTCTCTCTGAATCTCTCTGCCCTACTACAAGATCTAAAAATGAAATAAAAATACAAAATAAAATAAAAGAAGAACACCTACACTACACTACACTAAAGATAGAAAACCTAGCTTAAAATCCAAAACTCCTTCGTTTTGGGTCTTTACAGGGGTTTTTATAGGCATACAGGGGTTCTAGAAGACGAGACGGGGTCACGCGTCGAAGATCGACGCGTGTCCCACCAAATTGCCACGGATCCGCGGCAAAACCAGGGAGTTAATTCGTTTTGGCGAGGATCTTGTCGTTACTTCGAGAACCTTCATGGTATATCCCAATTCTGGGATTTTCGCCCGAATATTCATCTGACGTGCACAAAGGTCTAAATTCAATGCATCTTCTAGAAGTTCCCTTGCGCGGCCTCCAACTATTACGGATTTAATTACCCGAAAATGGGTTTAATTAAGCTCTTATTACTCCTTTACCCTTAAACTCCTGATTTATCTGCAAGAGAGACCAAAACATGATTTAGACCGATATTTTATTCATAAATCGGTAGGAAAATGTGATACAATAATGCAGAATTGTAGACTAATCACACCCCCACACTTATCTTTTGCTCGTCCCGAGCAAAACAAGAAAAGAAAAAACTATACTACACATGTTATTACACCACTTTCGCAGGTGACGCGATTGCACTGAGCGTGTGCAAAAGCCGTTAAACCTCTAAGTTACCCCTAGAGGAGGAGTGTTGTCTCCTAAAGGTTTTCAGCAGATTGTATCCACAAAATCCATAAAGAAAGAAGACAAATGTTAGTATTTTGAAAACACAGTTTGAAAGAGAGACAAGTTTACGAATTATTTTTGTAAAAATATAAGCGATCTAAGATCATAAGTCCACCAAAAATTATTCTTCCTTAAGCTTAATCTATATGCAAGATCTTGTAATCAATTAAGGTAAGAATTCAAAATTGGATTGAATATTTTATCCTTCATAAAACCTAGATAATATGCACTTTGTGATAGTGACGATTTCTGGCATTTCAACTCTAACCATCAAGCCATTTATTTTTATATATATTTTTTTCTTTTTCTTCTTTTTTCTTCCCTTAGTTTTCTTAGGCTTTCTAGTTTACCCGGATAGTGAACCTTTAACCGATGACTCTCAGACTAGACGGTTTAGGGTACCAGATGAGAAAACATCCCTCAAGTTTAAGGACTCGAGTAAATAAGGCCACAAAACTAAGGGGGATTATTTCTTTCTTTTGACCACCGTTAGGCGTGAATAATCATGCTTCTTGAAGCATAATTATCCAGCTTAATAAGTGATTTTTTTCTTCGTATATAATATATTTTTTTCTTTTTATTTATTTTTATTTTATGGCATTTTAGGTCTTTGTTTCCATCCCAAAAATGTGTAAGTGTGAAGTGCATACTATCTAAGACAAAAAATTTAAGATAAAATTATCTGTCCAATTTATCTTACTTGCCTATAATTTTAAACAAGATTCATTATTTCGACTAGGTTTAAGATGTCATAATTAAGGTTTTCTTAATTTCAAAGATCATCTTAATTTTCTTAAAAAGAGATCAAAACTTTATCTCTTGTTTCAAAAAGTTTTTAAAGAAAGGGAAAGATTCTATACAAAAGGGAAATTCTAAGAATATCCTAAAAGAAGTGAAAAAGAAAGAAAATCTAAAAACTCTATGTTAGTAAATCCTCCTCCACACTTATCTCATGCATTGTCCTCAATGCATTGTGATGTATGTATGCATGAAACAAATAGAGTGAAGGAAAAAATTACCTCTAGGTGGTGGTTCCGGTGGTGGTCTGATTGGTCCACGAAATGCGGCCCAATCCAATTTGTGTGAAGTCTAGAGGAACCCACCAGAGACCTTTAAAATATAACCCACTAGAATGATGTATATATGAATGATTTTTATTAAAAATTTTACCCTATCTAATTTCTAAATTTTCAAAATAATTTCAGAGTCAAATTTATCAAGACACTTGTCCCAGAATGGAATGATTGATTTGGACTCAGGAAGTATAGGAACTAATACCTACTCAGGAAAAAGACTTAAGTCAAGTAAAGGCTCAGGAGTCAAGATTGGTTCAGAAATGGGTCCAAATCAAGAAGTTGAAACTCAAGTCCACATTCATTTTCCCACGATGGAATGTAATTTTCTAAGATTGGTAATTCAAGTTCAAAATGACAGGTATGGGAATCAAAACTGACTCTAAAATATTGCTCAATTTGGGTAACAAAACAGGAGTCAATATTGATCTAGAAATTTAAACTGGATCATAAATTTAAAAATTGAAGTCACATTTCTCATTGAGTTCAATTCCATAAAAATGAGAACTTCCCAATTTATCAATGGGACTTTCAAAAGTATGAAATTGGTCAAGTTCAATATGATGATCATAAAAGATTGGTGATTCAATTATAATGGACTGGCACTGGATCCAATACTGACTCGGGAAAAGGACTGAATTCAGGTAAAAACACCTTAGTTAATATTGAATCAGGAAGTGAAATTAAATTATCAAGTTGAAGTTCAGGATCATATTCATGCTCATGTTCAATCTCAGGAAAAGGATAACTTGCCAAAATATCAATAGGATTTTTAACATTTGAAGTATGGTCAAGTTCAGATGGGTGTGCTGAAATTGAATCTTGGTTTCTAGAGTAACAAGAGTCCTGGGTCAGATCAATAGAGTTAGGGATAGCTGAATTGGTCAAAGGTTGATAAGATAAAGTTTCCTCATTCCTATAAATGCTAACCAATTGACTCAGTTATGTTTTCAACCTATTGATAGACTGGGCAAAAGATTTTGAAATTGTAGCACGGACTCTTGCAAGACTTCTATACTCTTTTCTAGATGTGATGTATCATTAAGTGGTTGTTCTAGAAAAGGAGTGTAGGAATCTTGGTTTCCAAAACAACAAGAGTCATGGGTCAAATTGATAGAGTTAGAGATATTTGAATTGGTCAAAGGTTGAGAAGAGAGAGTTTCTTCATTCTTATAAATGTTGACCAATTGACTCAATTGTGTTTCCAACCTATCAATAGACTGAGAAGAAGATTTTTGAAATTGTAATGCGGACTCCTGCAAGATTTCTATACTCTTTTCTAGACTTGATTTTTCTGCAAGTGGATGTTCCAGAAAGGGAGTATAAGAATCTTGGTTTTGGAAAGATAGTGAAGATTGTGAGTCCAACATGGTTTGTGATTGAAGCTTGAACTTACACGAGAGTTCCTTACTTATTTCCAGGGCAGATGGTTGTTCATTATGAGGGGTGGAACTGAGTAAGACTCTTGAAAATATTGTGAAATTGGAGAGGCCAACATTTTCTGATATTATCGCTCGGCCTCTTATAAGTTGACTTCTATACTCTTTTCTAACGCAGATTTTTCTTAAATTGGTGGTTCTAGAAAAGGAGTATAGAAAGTGAAATCGGGGAATGAATATTGTGAGATTTGTGGACAAGGTGGATACGGTGGACAAAGAGGTTGAAAATTTAACTTTTGAATCCCTATCGACTCTGTGAAGAGTTGAAATTATTTTGGTAATTATAGTAACAAGATTGTGGGTATGGGTTATATTGATTCGGATAAGTCCAATCCGGTGTATTTGGTTGGTTCATATTGTGAAAAACGGGTTGGAATTATCCGAAACAAATGGAGTTGGTGTGAAATATGGATTCATATTAGGATTGAAAGAATTGTTATTGTTGAATTCCATTTCACAAATAATCACAAACAAAAAAGGAAAAGCAAACAAACAAACAAAAAGAAAGAAAAAGAATCAAAACCAAGCCTATACTAAGGTTGACCTAGACCTAAACGATTCCTAACTGGTCGATTACCTGGGGTTGGTTTATACTTGAATCTGACCATAAGCTAATCGGCCAGGTAGGGGCAAAATACGGTGGGAGGTATCCGTGTGTAAGCAACGGGCCTTAATTAAGCCAAATCACGATATCTTCGAGGCGTAACCTCTTAATCCCCAACCTTAGACGCCGATTTCACAAGAGTAAGATTCAAAACAAGTTTCACTCTCGGTCAATCTCTTAATGAGTCTGAGATGTCCCTAGGGGCAAACGTCTATCAATTTTTATTAGGGCTTAGGTTGTGTGAGTGGGGAGGTGATTTTTGGGCTAAGGAAGGGTGATGAAATCCCACCTTATCTTGTATGGTTTTTGCCCTTAACTCCAATTCGTGCAAGTGTGCAATATAGACAAGAATATAACACAAAGTGATTAAATCACCCACGTGTTTGTCATATGCTATATGCAATGTCATATGTAGACCTCAGTCCATATCACAACAACAGAACCAAATACAGTATATTGGAATTGAATTTGACACGTGCCTAAATGCAAATGTCTAAACTGTTTTAAAGCGTCCAAAATACCGTATTTTATTTCTTTAGTTTATTGCAATGTTTAGGCAATCAAAGCAAAAAAATAATAGTACAAATCCACTAGCTATTACAATGAACACATCCCAGCGCAACAAGATATACAATTATCACAAAATAGTCGCGTTTCCACGGCAAAAGTCGCGTTTTCACGGCTTTTATTTAGAAGCTGGGTCCCTACTTTCTAGAGCAAGGAGATTCAAGGCTAGTGTTTATTCTGCAATGTTAAGCACCTGTAAATATTGTCCTTCACACCAAAACAGAGAAGAAAATGTTAACAAAAACGTGAGTTTAAACCATTCCCATTTCCCGGCAACGGCGCCAAAAATTTGATCGGGGCAGAACGAGCACTCAAAAACATGTGTATTTATGAAATCAATGAAAATGCATATGCGCTAATGTTCCCTCGATACTTTCGTTATAGCATTGGCTCAACGGGTCAAATCTACAGGGACGAGAGGTGATAGAAGCATTAACAGTTCTTATTCACGTCGTATGTTAATAAGTTCTTCTTTGTAAAAGAATGAGAAAAAGAAAAAGAAAAGAAATGTTAAAGTGATGGTGGAGAAGGCGAAGAAAATGATGTGAAAACAAAATAAGAAGTGGTTTGGAAAACAAAATAGAAAAGAAGATGAAACAAAGGTGAACTAAGAGGATGGTAAAACAACGATAGAAAAATGATAAAAGGATTTTGGAAATAATTTTCAAAACAAAGTAAATAAAACTCATGGCTACTAACTACTAATTGCTCCACCAACCATGCTAACCTCTTAATGATAGTTGCCTCAAATGGATCCTTGGCCGTCACTAATCCTTGATTTCAAGAGACGATACAAAGCATGGCTCATAAGATTGTTCTTCTACATTAAAACAACACATCAATACCACATAACAAGTTACAAGCTACTGTTAAATCATCAAAACCAGTTAGAGGTGAGCATGAAATAAAGAAGACATTGTAAGTTAGTAAGTTAGTGGGTTAGATGTTAGAAATGTTAGAATGTTAGAATCCATCATCATGAGCCATCAATGGCTCTTGCAAGAACAAGACCTTGTAGAGGCTATTAGATTCATGTGGATTATCAAGTAAGTGGTTAGATGGTTAGTGGTTAGTAGTTAGATTGTCATGAGAAGAAAAGTTAGCCAAGTGTCATGTAGAAAATGGAGAAGATAACATTGGAGAAGAAAGGAGGCACCATTACATAAATTGTCACCATCATTACATCAATTCCTCCTATCTCTCTCTGAATCTCTCTGCCCTACTACAAGATCTAAAAATAAAATAAAAATATAAAATAAAATAAAAGAAGAACACCTACACTGTACTACACTAAAGATAGAAAACCTAGCCTAAATGTACGCGTCGGAAAGATCACAATTGCAAAATTCTTTTAATTGAATAGAAGATTACAACGGATACAATCCGATTACAGAAGAGAGGGAATCTCTTGATTGATTCTCCTCTTTGAAAAACACCTAGAGGGGGGGTGAATAGGTGTAAATGTTAATCTAGAAACTAAATGCGCTAAATGCGGAAGCTTAAACTAATTTTGCAACACACTTAATACAACCAACAAGTGTAGCCGAATTCCCCGTGAAGAGCTCTGGACTAACTCCTCTTGATTCCCCTAAATATGGGTTGAGGTGCTATATGAAGCTCTTGTGGTTAAGTATAAGTGAGGCACACACAAGCAAGCCAAGCATATAAGGATGATAAGCAATATGAAACAATGCAAGGCACAACACAAGCAAATATGATATGATGGTATGAATGATGCTTTGCACAATTAAAAGAGAGAGGGTTAGAGAGACAATGGATCAAACGCTAACAACAAGATATGTTTCGAGGTTCGAGCCCCTAGCTCTACATCCCCGCCTTCACCACCGTGAAGGATTTCCAATCCACTATCTCCCACTGAGGGAACCTCCACCGAGGAGGATTTGTTACAACAATAGGAGTACCAAACTCCTCTCTCAAACACCGCCTCACAACCGAGGGGTAGGCCCGTAGCCAAACAACAACCAACACCTCTACCGAAGAGGGTTTACAACCACCAAGCTCCATCTCTCACTAGAGGGAGCAAACCAACCAACTCAACCTCTACCAAAGAGGGAGCAAACCAATCACCCGATCAACCTCTACCAAAGAGGGATACAACAAAAGCAAGGGTGTTTACAACTTGGAGGCTACAACAACCTCAAACAATCTCTTTTCCACAAAACAAAGATCCTAATAGATTAGGATAGAAGATATAGCTCAAGTGTGGAAAACTAGGTGCTTGGAAAACAAGGACTCAAAGAAATAATCTTGAGAAAACTCTTGAAGATAATGGAAATGAAGAACAAACACAAATCTCCCAAAATACTATTTTCTTTGATTTTTCCAAAAACCTAAAACAAATAAGATATTGGAAGTTTAAAAGCCAAAAACACTTTTGAAAACTTGTTTTTAACACTGGGGAAACATGAATTTTTCTCTTATAAAAACCTTGGCCAAAATCTCAAAGAAATGGGGTTTATATAGGCCAAACAGAAAACTAGCCGTTAGGCTGATCTGGCAGCCTGACAGGCTTGCGGTCGACCGGACGGTCGACCGCCAATGGTCAGAAATATGACCGTTGGGGCATCCGGTCGACTGCACGGCCGACCGCCCAGATACAGAGAGCAGACTTCTCTGCTCCGGTCGACCGCTCGGTCGATCGCCCAGATACAGAGAGCAAGGCTCTCTGATCCGGTCGGCCGACCGGCCCACTGTGCCAGCAGACGTGCACAGGTCTGTGCACGTCGGTCGACCGTCCGGTCGACCGGCATGGCCTGTCAGCACAGTTCTGGGTCAGAAACTAGGTCAGAAAAACATGTTAAAATATTTCTATAAATTCTTTTAAGTCTTGTAAAAATACCCAAAAATAGTTTTATCATTTTGCATTGATATATACACATATGATAAGCATTTTAACTCAAATATCAAGCTTATGAAACCATTTTTGTGTTTATCATTTTTGCCAAAAACCAATACTTGTATTTTATCAAACTTGGATTTTTCAATACATGAATAGGAAAGTCAAAATAAGTTTGTTTAAAAGTTAAGCATGCATGTATAGAATAAATCTACTATACATAAACCAATTAAACTTGTTTTGATCAATCTATTCATGAAAACAAATATCGGTTAAACTAAAAACCGAAAAACCATAAAACGTGTATGTTGTGCACTTGAGCATATCAACTATACTAAGCTTTACAAATGGATCTAAAACACACTAAACTAAAAATAGGATACCTAAGTCTTCTTGATGATCTTCCATCTTCAAGCCGACTCGATCCCAAACGTGATCCACGGAGTGCAAAGGTATGATCTTGATGTTCGGGCCCTAGAATCACCCTGTGAAAGCTTCCAAACTCCTCTTTTTGAAGCAATCACCAACTAATATCTTGTTACATGATCTGAAACTAAAATCACAAGATTATTAGTAAACATAACTACATGAGTTAATCATCATCAAACTAGAGAGGAAGGCCTCCGGGCAACAATCTCCCCTTTTTGATGTTGACAAAACTCATGAAGTTATATATGCATGGATTAAAGTTAAGCTTCAAAGAAGCTCCCCCTTAACTCATGCATAAACAAATAAACATATAAATATGCAATGAATGACAATGCATAATCATGCATAAACAATAAAAGGCTCTAGATACCAATGAAATGTTCAAAAACAAAACATGCTCTAGATACCAATTAAAATTAAACTAAATATATGCAAAAATATAAATATGCATATATAAACTAAATTAAACTCAAAATCTTTCTCCCCCTTTTTGTCAATCATCAACAAAAGGGTAAAATCAAAACAAAACAAAATCTTCTCCCCTTTTTTTTAATACAAAGAACAATCATCAATAAGGGGTAAAAGCAAAACCAAATCAATAAATTTTTCTCCCTTTTTTTGTTCAAAATAATGAATCAATAAAGGGTTAATAAAAACAATATTCTCCCCCTTTTTGTCTAAAACAAAAAAAACAAAAACCAAATAGGGGTGGCAATCAATTAAGGTACCAATTGAAAATATGTCAAAGTAGCATCTTGATACCAATTGAAAGTAAACATAGATCAAACGACAAATGGTATATGCGATATACATTCATGAAGAGGAAGATGTGAAGCTTCCCTACATAGATACATTACATGAAGGAGGGATGACAAGCCCTAATTCACATAACGTATACTATGCAATGCATAAGAGGAGATGTGAAGCTCCTCCTACACACGTGTACCACATAAAGAAGAGATGTCAAGCTCCTCAATACAAGATACACTCAACATGAATCTATATGTAGAAGAGATGTTAAGCTCTCCTTGCTGTAGGCTGTTCAAAAGTTACTGGAGGACAAGCCATTGAAAAACAAAGTTTCAAGCTCTAGACGCGAGGGACTATCACCCGCGTCTCAGCATCAAGGCGCGTTGGCTCGACACCCGCGTCTCAGCATCAAGGCGCGTTGGCTCGACACCCGCGTCTCAGCATCAAGGCGCGTCGGCCTGACACCCGCGTCTCAGCATCAAGGCGCGTTGGCCTGACACCCGCGTCTCAGTTATAACCGCCTTGGTTAAGGGACCAATCACTGCCCACACGTAAGGAAAACCAGCTCCCATCGTGGCGTGTCTTTAGCAGGCACGTGGGTTGGTTACCGCCCATGTAGCGGGAAAGTTGGCCCTCATTGTGGAGCGCTTTTAGGGGGGCACGTTCACCCCCTAAGACCTATATAAATAGCCCCGTCGCTATGAAGAAGGGGTCGGACACTTGGCAATCAAAAAAAAGAAGAGAAGCAGAAGAGGACAACAGAGAGATATCAACAGGCGCGACACATACAGAGAGAGAGAGAGCTCGACTCTTCAAGCCAACTTGCTGCGTACAAGTTGCTCTTCGCCTACCTTCTCTTTTAGAGTTTTGGTAGACGGGGCTGAGTTACTCCTTCTACCTGCCAAGGAGAAGATCCCTTGACAGTCCAGACGATCATCTGGTCAACGGAGAACAAGATTCACTCTCCACCGCCACACGAAGAACCCAGCACTAAACAAAGGGGGGATTCAAGCTTCAACATCCTCCCTCCCTTGTAACCGGAAGATTAGTCTGTTGTAATTTTTCATCTGATTCAAGAAAATTTTACACCTCCCACTCTTTTTCCGTGCCCAACAAGAGATGGCGACTCCGCTGGGGACTACTTTCGTTACTGACGAACAGGTAGTGGCGCAAGATGACGTCCACCATGAGGGAAAGATGGTCGAATCGCTCGTTGTCGAGTTCGACCAGGCGAAGTACGAAGAGTTCCTCTCTTCTGGCTCCAAGAGCCCAAGGACCCGTTTCTGCCGTCGGGTCTCAACGGGGAATGGCCTCGAGTCCCGATCTGTGGCTCTCTCGAGCTCCCCTGCTGCCGACTGTGCCAAGCAAGAGACGCGCGTCAACGCCTCTCAGAAGGCCCGCGTGGTCCCAGGCACATCTGCCTTTGCGACCAACAGCGTCGCACAGAACACCCGCGTTAGTGTCCCTCAGAGGACCCGCGTGGTTAAAACCCTTGATGTTCAGCATCAGGATGTTGTCGGTTTCTCTCCTCCTCCGCGACGCAATCGAAACGCTGAGCGTCGACAGAGGAGACGTGCGCGTCAGCTGCAAGTTGGAACCGTCGGTTGTCCAACTGAGGCTGGACGTGACGTACAATCGCGCGCCTTGTCCGCGGCACGCCCAGTACGTGAAATCCGCGTTTGGCGGCCCAAGTGCGTAACTCTTCAAGTTGAGTCCTCTGAAGACCAGCTTACCAAACGCCAAAGCGAAGCTTCTGCGTCTCGTCAAACGCAAGAAACACGCGCTCACAGGCATGGGCCCAGCAGCCCACTCTCTCTCACCCGTCTCTGCCCGGACGCACCAGGCATCAACGCAAGACTCGCGTCTCATCTCAACAGAGATGCCAGGCGCGCATCAGACAGCCGCGACGCGAGAGCTGCGTCCCTGAAGTCTGCGTCCATTCTGCACAGCACATGGATGCCTCCCGTCTTCGACGTTGTGAGGCTAGTCTCTTTGATCCCTCTTCCATGGATTTGAGGGATTATTTAACAAAGAAAAAAAGTGCCCACCAGGTCACTTCATCTTGCTGCTGCCAACGGCTCATCTCCATGCTCTCGGAGTGCCGTTGCGGGTCGAGTGTGCACCAGCAGTCTTTAGTTAGACAGCTGACCTCGATTCTCCCGTCAGCCAAAAGAAGGCGCTCCCTTAGAAGGAGAATCTTCTCTGACGTTGAATACCCGGAGCTTACTGCGAAATGACAAGCAGAAGCAAGGGAAAAGGACTTGCAGTCAGCTCAGATGAGTCTGACTCTGAACCGGAAGGGGTGTATCAACACACTCGTACCCGGACTGGGGCCATTCCCCCGGTTGACTATAATGCCTTAGCCCATGGCATTAAAGTGAACGATTCCCACTCCGCCGTAGTGGAATCAGGGGCTTCAAACTCCTCCATTGAGAAGGAGACCTCTGCCTACATGACAGGCACTCCTGATGAGACAGCTAGACATCTGGAACAGATCCAAAAGAGACAAATGGAGATGATTGTGTCTCAGCAGGAATCTATCGATGCTATCAAGCTGGCGCTTGCACAGCTGCTCGAAGACAGGAGGAGATCTCCTCCTAGGAGGTCGAGGGACAGAGAGAGAAAGGGAGGAAGCTCATCTTCCGAGCCTTCTGAAGAGAAGCCTCGATCTACTTCTGGCTCGTCCAAACCCTCGTCAAAGGGCGACCGAGACCCAGGGAAGGCTCATGCTAAAAGGATGAGTCAATTGGAGGAACGCCTCAATGCCCTTGCTAGTCGCAAAGACCTCCAAGAAGCTGGAGTGGTCCGGCCCTATCCAGCTGAGTGGGATTTAGTCCCGTACCCTCCTAAGTTCAAGGCTCCAACCCTCCAAGCCTTTGATGGGAAGGGGTCCCCTAATCAGCACATCTACTACTTCAAATCCCAAACCGGGAATGTAGTGGATAATGACGCCATCCTGGCGCGACTGTTCATCGGCACCCTGAAAGGGTTGGCCTTTGAGTGGTTCATGAAACTCCCGGAAGGTTCTATCAAGAACTGGGGCGACTTGGAGAAGCTGTTCTTAACACGCTTCTTCGAAGATGACTCTGAGGTTACAATGCCCACCCTGTTAGCTACGAGACAGCGAAAGGGAGAGTCCGTCAAATCTTTCGTGGAAAGATTTCGGAACGTGGCACTCCGGTGTCCAAGCGGTATGACCCAGGCCACCCTGGTGGAAACATGCCGCCACAACCTCCAAACCTCACTCCTTGCTCAAATAGGAGTTGCTGAAAGCCGCACCTGGAAACAATTAGTCCAACAAGGTGAACAGGCTGAGGAGATTGTTGCCCGCGTCAGAGCAGAAGAAGGCAAGCCACGGCCGGAGAGGTCAATTAGGCGAACGCCAGACACCTCCCTCCAGACAAAGCGAAAGGATAATTTGGCGACGGAGACCAAATCTCCCACCAAACCTCAACCAGCCAAGGCGAGTGGCTCTTCAAGCCAACCCCGCGCCAACAAGCAGTATTCCTTCAAAGAGGAACATGTCGATTCGCTCTTCAAGCTACTCAACAAGAGCAACCGACTGAAGCTCCCTGAGGCCAGGCGCCCTCAGGAAGTCGGCAAGACCGACAACCCCAACTACTGCTTGTACCACAGGATGTTGGGACACCCTACCAGAAGCTGTTACATCTTCAAGGACATCCTTCAGGCTCTGATTGACGCGGAGGTGTTGAAACTCCGACCAGAACAGAAGGAGGTGACAGCCAACATGACGTCGGTTCTCCAGTCTGGAAACAACCTCCAGCACCTGCAGGGGTGGTCCCAATCCCAAGAGGAGAACTAAGAGTGGTGAACACAGACCCTCACCAGCAGCAGGAGAAGGGCTTGGTACCCGTTCCTACGCCTCAAGGGGAAATCATGTGGGTCCACCCTGACCTAGTGGACAGCCAGCAGTGGACTACTGTAACCAACAGGAAGTCTAAAGGCAAGGCAAAAGCTTCGTCCTGCCATGTGGTATGTCCTTCCTCCCGATAAGCAGAGGATGATGTTCCCTCACTGACTGATTCAGAAGAGGAAACAATAGTCTTGGCCGCAGAGCCCAACCAACCAATGACGGGGACTCGTTCAGGACAGCCCTACTTGAAGCAGTACGGCGAAGTGGCGGCAAACCCTCCACAACCGGCTGCAGAGCCAACTAGGCCCTCCACGAAGCCACCAGTGGAGAAACAAAAAGAGACTCGATTCTCTCGAGCTCTTCAAAAGGGTATAGCGGAAGGATCCACAACGCCTTACCGCTTTGATGTCTTGGCTCAATTGGCCAACATCCCGGCGCGGATCACCCTGTATGAGCTTCTAAGACTATCAAAGTCGACCAGGGAGGCTCTACAAGAAGCTCTGGCAAATGCTGAGGTCTTTATGACCCAGGTGCCAAAAAAGAAAGATGTAGAGAATTGTCTCCACACCTCCCAGAATGCTCCCTGCATTACCTTCACGGCAGATGATATGCAGGTTAAAGGGAAGCATGATCGACCCCTATACTTCACAGGTTATATTGGATCATCTGAGGTGAACCGCATTCAGGTAGATCCAGGGTCCGCATTGAGCATCATGCCCCGCCGAGTCATGCAACACCTCGGCATCCCTACCTACCGTCTGAGCCCTACACAGACGACCATCTACGGGTTCAATGCCAACGGCACCCGTCCGATGGGGAAGATCAAGCTCAAGTGCCAGATTGAGAGCCTCAAGTCGGAGGTGACGTGCTATGTCATCGATGCCGACACTTCCTACAATCTGCTGCTGGAACGACCGTGGATCCACCGCAACTCCATCGTTCCCTCCACTCTTCACCAAGTCATGAAATACATTGACGCGAGTGGGAAGGTGCAAACGTTGGTTGCCGAAAGGTATCCGTTTAAGGGGGTCGAAAATTATTTCACGGACTCCCTCCTATATCAGGATCCGGTGGATGAAACTCCGCAACTGGAGGTGCCAGACTCTGGTAATGAGGCTGACACTGAGCCCGAGCAAGAAGAGTGCCTGTGGAAGTTGGAACCACTTGTAAAGAGCACTAATAAGCTCGATGTTGATAATACCACCGACGATGCAGGCGGTTGGTATATTAATGAGAATTTAGACTTTGAGTATTTTTCTGCGTGTGCATCCGATTCAATACCGTCGGATACTAGTACCGACGTAGACGATGACATCTGGTCGGCAATGGATGCTTTGACATCATTGCATGTACCAGTAAAATCATTTTTCGGGACATACCAGGATAATGGTGATGCGCAGGAATCTATATTCATGGTTCCGACAAGACGAAAAGGCCAAAAACCAATCCTTTTTGGGTGAATGACGACTGAACCAACGCCCCGCGAAGAATCAGAAAGTGAGGAGGAATCCCCTCAGCTCAGTCATTATGAACCAAAAGCGCTCAAAATGATGAAGCGCATGGGGTATGATCTAACCAACAGACCCGGGTTGAACTTCGGCAAAGGAAGGAGTACGCTACTTCGATCCTTTGTGCCGAAAGGGAAGGCCCCCGATTATTATCATCGGACGCGCCGGGGGTTGGGCTATGTATCAACTCCGGTCCCATCAGCCTCCGATTTTCAAGAATCGTCGAGCAACGATTACTCTTCAGACACATCATCTTGGGAGTCAGATGTCAGTGTCGGCAACATCTTCAAGGAACTTTCAGTGAACATGGTTTCGACAAGCACCTGGAAGATGAAAATGAAGAAATGATCCAATCTGATACAGATCCTTAGATCAAACATTTAAATAATCTTTGGGATACCCGCTTTGAACAGCGTGAGCCACCCACAGAAGACAAGGTTGTTCAGATCAACATAGGAGATGAGGCTAACCCTAAGCCCATCTTCATAAGTGACGGCCTGTCACCTTCAGAGAAGAAGGATCTAATATCTCTTGTACAAGAGTATATAGACGTCTTCGCCTGGAATTATAAGGACATGCCAGGACTTGATCCTCAAGTGGCCATGCACCGCCTCAACATCAATTCGGACGTAAAGCCTGTCAAACAACAACAGCGACGGTTTCGCCCAGAAATAATGGAGGCAATTCAATCAGAAGTCAGAAAACTCATTGATTCTGGCTTCATCAGGGAAGAACAACATCCCGACTGGGTAGCCAACATCGTCCCCGTCGCCAAGAAGAACGGGAAGATCCGGATCTGCATCGACTTCCGCGATCTAAACGAGGCCTGCCCCAAAGACGAATTCCCATTGCCAATCACAGATGTTATGATTGACAATACTTGTGGATTCGAACGAATGTCCTTCATGGACGGATTCTCAGGATACAATCAAATCAAAATGTATCCTGATGATGAAAAGCATACCTCCTTCAGGACTCCTCTAGGGGTATATTGCTATACTGTCATGCCTTTTGGACTGAAGAATGCGGGGGCAACCTACCAAAGGGTCATGAATGCCATTTTCCATCAGCAAATCCGCAAAACGGTGGAATGTTATGTCGATGACATTGCGGTGAAAAGTCGCATTAAAGGAGATCACATAGCTGATCTGAAGGTGGTCTTCGACATCATGCGGGCTCATCAATTGAAGATGAACCCCACCAAGTCCTTCCTGGGGGTAGCCAGTGGCAAATTCCTAGGATTTGTTGTGACTTTCACAGGAATCCATTTGGATCCGGAGAAAGTCCGCGCTATCCAAGAGATGCAACCCCCGAGAAACCTCAAGGAACTCAGAGGTTTACAGGGTCGATTGGCGTACATCCGCAGGTTCATCTCAAACCTCTCCGGAAGATGCCAGCCCTTCGCTAAGTTGATGAAGAAGGGTGTCTCGTTCATTTGGGACGATGCCTGCCAACAAGCGTTTGAGGAAATCAAACAATACCTCACCCAACCACCAGTCCTTGCAGCCCCGGTGTCCGGAAAGCCTTTCCTGGTGTACGTCCGGGCAATGGACCATTCTTTGGGAGCTCTACTAGCTCAGAATGATGAAGAAGGACGAGAACAGGCAATCTACTATCTGAGTAGAACAATGATCGGAGCCGAACATCGGTACAACCCGATCGAAAAGGAATGTTTGGCACTAGTGTTCGCCATTCAGAAAATGCGACACTATCTGGTAGGCCAGACTATAAATGTCATATCAAAAGTCAACCCCCTGAGGTTACTTATGACAAAGCCTTCTTCACTAAATGGCCGGCTGGCAAAATGGGCCATGTTGCTATCCCAGTATGATATGCACTTTCTGCCGCAGAAAGCCATTAAGGGACAAGCGGTGGCAGACTTCCTAGCCGAACACCCAGAGCCGAGGGCAGCCAAAGTCTACGAGGATCTCCCAGACGAAGTGGCCGAAGTCTACCTGACTCAGACATCGTTCGAAAGTCAAGTGTGGCAACTTTTCTTCGACGGTGCATCAAGGACAAGCCCCAAGGGACACGTAGTGGCGGGGGTAGGAGTAGTACTTGTCTCCCCACAAAATTATGTGATCCCCCAAGCTGTCTCGCTAACGGAGCCTTGTTCCAACAATGTGGCGGAGTACAATGCTCTATTGATCGGGATGCAGCTCGCCGATGAGATTGGCGTTAAAAATCTCGAGGCATACGGTGACTCTAAACTCATCGTCAGCCAAATTCGCGGGGAGTACGAAGTCAGACATGAAGACTTAGTACCCTATTACAACGCAACTATCCGCATGGCCGAGGGGTTTGCTAACTTCTACATCGACCATGTACCGCGCAGGCAAAATGCGCACGCCGATGCACTCGCATCCCTTGCAGCCTCCCTAGCCCTTCCAACCGGAGCAATGGAGAAAATATTCGTCTACAGCCACGACTTGCATTGCCCGTAAAATACTCTCGAGGACTATTAGGAGTCAAAGGGAGATTGTCAAGGCAAAGAAGTGCTGGAATTGTCGGCCGGTCCAGAGCTTAAAGACTGGCGATTCCCCTACATCGACTATGTCTTGTACGGTATCCTGCCTGAGGATGCCAAAGAGGCGGCTGCCATTCGAAGGAAAGCCCCTAAGTTTTACTATAATGCGATTACACGAACATTGTATCGTCGGTCGCATGACGGGATCTTACTCCAGTGCCTCTCACCAAAATAGGCCCAGGAGGCATTGAAAGAGGCTCACGACGGTACATGCGGAGCCCATCAACCTGGCCCAAAACTGGCACATCGACTCCAAAGATTGGGCTACTATTGGCCCAAGATGGTTGCCGACGCCGTCGCCTATGCCAAAAGATGTCACGCTTGCCAAATACATGGAGATTTTATCCATCAAGCACCAGGGTACCTCCACCCTATGACCTCTACATGGCCATTTGAAATGTGGGGGATGGATGTGGTTGGTCCTATCAGCCCACCATCATCGAAGGGACATCGGTTCATTCTAGCAATAACCGATTACTTTTCCAAATGGGCCGAAGCCATTCCTTTGAAGGAGGTGAAGTCGTCCAACGTGATCAAGTTCGTAAAACATCACGTTATTTACCGTTTCGGTGTACCTCGGCGGATTGTCCATGACAATGGACCCCAGTTCATCAGCCAGGCATTCCAGAGATTCTGCGCTAAGTTCAGAATCCAGAGTGTGTCCTCAACGGCATACTATTCTGCCGCTAATGGCCTCGCAGAAGCTTTCAACAAGACCACTGGCAAGCTTCTCAAAAAGTTCGTCTCGAAGAGTCAACGCGACTGGGACGACAAACTAGGCGAATGCTTATGGGCCTATCGCACAACAGTGCGAACCCCGACAAAGGCCACGCCGTTTTCCTTGGTATACGGATGTGAAGCCGTGCTTCCCCTGGAAATCCAAATTCCATCTCTACGCGTCGCCTTGACAGCGGAGATGACAACCGAGGAGAAGCATCGACAGCGACTCCAGGAACTGGAGGCCTTAGACGACAAGCGTCTGCAAGCCCAACAGCAAATCGAACTCTACCAAGCTCGAATCACCAGAGCCTTCAACAAGAAAGTTAAAGTACGAGCTTTCAAGAAAGGCGATCTTGTCTTAGCCGTCAGAAGACCCATGGTAATGATGCACAAGACAAAAGAAAAATTCCAACCCAAATGGGAAGGACCATTTGTGGTAGAGTCAGTCTACTCGAATGGATCATATCGCCTCATAACCTCGAATGGCGATACACTTATGATGCCAATCAATGGCAGGTTCCTGAAGAAGTACTATCCTTAAATGGTATTCTCCCGTTGATCAAGTTAAAAATACACCTCTGATCAAAACAAGAAGAGCTTCTTCATCAATATCCGACGCCCCCGACGGCTAAGGACAGAAGAAAATGTTGGCTTTTAAGTCCAACATAAGTCTTCGACAACTCATCATGCTGAGGGGAATAGCATGGCTAGCCCAACTCAAACGGTAGTTGGTAAAGGCACCTCAAACCCGTTAACAGCTGAGGATTTGCTAAAAATCCTAAGGGACACGTTCCCATTTGATCCGACGCCCCCGACGGCTAAGGATAGAAGAAAATATTGGCTTTTAAGTCCAACATAAGTCTTCGACAACTCATCATGCTGAGGGGAATAGCATGGCTAGCCCAACTCAAACGGTAGTTAGTAAAGGCACCTCAAATCCGTTGATAGCTGGGGGTTTGCTAAAAATCCTAAGTGGACTTGATTCCACTCTTTCCTCCAAAATCCTTTACCAATTCTCATCCACGGAATGGTAGGACCACAAAAAAAAAACAATCGTTGCCAAGTTAACACCATACCTCTGGTAATGAGATATCCCTTGTAGAGTACAAATCTTGCTTGTCAACTCTACATTTTGCCAAGTTAACACTACACCTCTGGCACTTCAAATTTTCACTTGTCAATTCTCATCCATAGAATGACAGGTCCTCAAACTGTTTTCGGCTCAAGCCAATTCTTGTCAAGTTAATATCACACCTCTGACAAAACTACTGTTTAAGTTAACATTATACCTCTAAGCAGTACTTCAAGTTTCTTCCAGGTTTAATATTACACCTCTGACAGTCACTTTTCTTCAGTCTTCCACATCGAAGCTGAAATGAATGATGCCAAGTTAACACTACACCTCTAGCATCTGAGTCATCGCTAAGTTCAACAATACACCTATGGCCATGACCTTTCCTCGACTTCCTTGTCCAAGTCGAGATGACCAATGCTAAGTTCAACATTACACCTCTAGCATTACCTCACTGTTAAGTTAAACATCACACCTATGGCAGTGACATTCTCAGTTTTTCCTAAACAAAACTGAAATACTTCTGAGTTAAGGTAATATCACACCTCTGACTCGCATCCTTGTCAAGTTAACATTACACTTCCGACAAGACCACTTTCAACCCGTCAAGTTAATATCACACCTCTGATGGTAACAAACCTTCCTAGACTCTCCACGAGTCTAATCTCACTTGTTATTCTCTTAATAGAATAACAGGTCCACTTAAAAACATTGTTAGGTTAATATTACACCAATTAACAGTGTTTTCATCAAAATCCCCAGCTAAACTCGATTAAGTTAATTCTAAACCTCTGATCAGAGTTCACCCTCCCTAGGGGTACCAAATTCTACTTGTCACTTTCTATTACAAAGTGGCAGGTCCACCAAAAAGTCATTTTATCCCTGTAAAGTTAACATCATACCCCTGACAGTATTGTGAGAGTTCCTGAAATAGGACTTTTCTTACAAAATTTGACTTATTAAAGTTACCATCATAATTTTAACAAAGTCAAAGATTCTTTGCTTCTACGAGTCTAAGACAAAAAAGTTCAAGACGATGAAAGAGGCAAAAAGAAAGGTGTCACTTTTATTTATTTCCAAACATATGAAAGTGATACAAAACGCTCTCTTATACAATAAGATTGAGTGTTACAATTAAGGAGTACAAAGAAGTCCCTCTCTCTCTCTTAGAGGTTGCACTCACTCCTTATAAGCCGCGTCTGATTCCAAGTGCGCGATGTTTTGTGGCTACAATAGAAGCTGGTTACACCACGATGCATGATGTAAGCATCGAAAGCGCCCTAGCTGACTAAGCTAAGGGCAATGGTGTTCTTGAGGTCTGGTGGCAACAGAAAGTCCTGCAACCCTTCGTTCAGGAGCGTCTCCTTCCCTAGCAGGCCATCCAATGGACATGGACTGTCCTTGATGTGACTTCTGGAGTGGGAGAGGAAGAGGATCTTGTCCGCCACCACAACCGCCGGAACCCTCATCGCCGTCATGCATAGCCTGACCATCTCTTGCCAGCAGGCATGAATGGCGAAGCAGATCTGAAGAGACCTTGGCGAGGGTTGGGTCCTCGTCAGAGACGTAATATACTCTCTTATAGGTGACGAGGACCATAATATACTCTCTTATAGGTGAACATCGAACAAGTTCGCCGGCCAAAGCATCCTTCCAGGGGCCCAGCAAACCAGCAAGTCTACCTGCAAGAAATGAAACAAAGGAATCAGAACAATCTGCAACTTAGTATGTTTCAACAGAGAAATCCTAAGTCGCAAATGCAGACTGCAGACGCGGGAATGATCCACGCAGTCAGCCAAGCAGACGCGGGAATGACCCACGCAGTGAGCCAAACTGCTGCGTCAGCAGAGACAAACGCGAATCAAAACGCGGTCTCATTCTGCGCCCAAGTCGAAAGCACAGACGCCGAAAAGGCACAGACGCCGAAAGTTGCCATCTCCTTGTTGAGTGAACAAGAGTTGCAAGGCTCGGGTCTGAAACCTTTTTGGAATTCGTCCAAGGCAGTGGCTATAAAACGCCAGCGCCAGTGCCAAAGACCCCTGCACTCGCGTCCAGAGAAGTTCAAGTCTGTGGCGTAAATTCCAGAAGGAATGCACCAACACAGACTTCGTGAGGGGGTCCAGATAATGATGATGCCAAGGTACAGGCCGTGGTAGATTAAAATATCATGGCTAATCGGGACGGCGTACCAACAGAGGCTTCTACCAAGAGTCGGGCTCTCTGCGTCCAGACGCGGACGTGCAAGATGATCAGAGAGACACTCTGCCCCGAAGAGACCAAACAGGAGCATACAAGCCCTGGGTCATCTTCATCCACAGAGCCATCCTCATCCATGGAGACAATACTCTGAAGAGGATGAAGGTTCTCAGAGCGCTCACTCTCAAAAAGAAAACAGTCCAAAGATTGGGTTGAAGGGAGAGGGTGCGCCCTATTTATAGGCAGCCCCCGATAACTGCAATTAATGATCTCCTAATCTGAACCGCCGGCCTTTATGACCGCACGATTGTCAAGGTCCAATAAGGGACTGACGCGTGTAACGCCGCTTCGAAAACCGTCGCAGGCGCCAATCTCCAACCACCCGCATTGGTTTCTCATTAAAGGGAATTAACGCTCAAGACCAATAAGAAGCCGACGCGTGGATAACCGCTTCGGGAAACAGCGGAAAATCTGCATTCCCGATCATCAATAGAGATTTGAAGATCACATCAAATCTTTATGACAGGCTGTACGTGACGCCTGGGAGGTTACACCAAGACGCAGACTGAAGAACCATATCCAAAATTCGCGTCCCCTCCCCAGATTGGATGACGATCACCCGCGTCCTAGAGGAATGTCCGTGTGATGCAAAGTAGCGTCCCCTCAGCAAACGGGGTCCTTTTTAAAGGAGAACACTTAGTCCATTTTGGGATTAATGGAAAATGCACAAGGCTGCGTCCCTCGCGTCTGCTTGATCCGCGTCTTTCCTAGCGAAGCAGATCCGCGTCTCTCCCTACAGACGGATGTCGAGTCTTCTGAACTCATGGCCGTGTCTCCCTATGGATTGACGCTGCGTTTCATCAAAAGAACTTGGTTCTGCCCAAGTCCTTCTAAACTCATGGCCGCGTCTCCCTATGGATTGACGCTGCGTTTCATCAAAAGAACTTGGTTCTGCCCAAGTCCTTCTGAACTCATGGCCGCGTCTCCCTATGGATTGACGCTGCGTTTCATCAAAAGAACTTGGTTCTGCCCAAGTCCTTCTGAACTCATGGCCGCGTCTCCCTATGGATCGACGCTGCGTTTCGCCCAAAGAACTTGGTTCTGCCCAAGTTCTTCTGAACTGATACCCGCGTCTCCTGTGAACAGAGGCCGCGAGTCGATGCTGCGTTTCATTGAAAGAACTTAATCTTACCTAGGTTCAGTATTCACAGCCAGTGATCAAGAAGTTGGATTCATCCACAACTAAGCAAAGAAGATGGAACAAAAAAATGTCCTTTTTATATCAAAAGTGGATGCAAACACTCTGATAAATAGAGTGTCCTTTTCTTTACAAAAAAAAAAAAAAGAAGGCTAAATGTCCTGGTTCGCCAAGGAACGGATTTGCTCCCTGAGATGATGCATCTTGATCTGACGTGCCTTCTCAGCCTCCATCATGGCTTGGACCCGCAGCTCCTCTTCAGATAGGAAGGGTTTTGCAGCCAGCTGCGCTCGCAGAGATTCCACCCTGGAAGAATGTAGAGACAGACTCTCTTCAGCTCGTGCCTTAGCCGCCTGTTGCTCCGCAAGCTCCTCTTTGATGGTAACAAGCTTCTTCTCATTGATCGCAAGCACAGCTTCTGCCTTGGCAATGGTGTCCCGAGCCTTGGCAATGGTGTCCTGAGCACTGATGATGACGTGCTCCGTGCTCTGCATGACAATCTCGGATTCCCTTGAATCGTCAGTTAGTTTCTGACATTCAGCCTGGGAATATTCGAGGCTGCAGATCTCTGCATCTATTTGTGCCTCTGCCTCCTGTCGCTCTTGTTCTTGAGCAGCTAAGAGCCGGGTTAGGGTGGCCTGGGCCTCACTAGAAGAGCTGGCATTTTCCAAAGACTTCAGCTCGTGCAGATCGTCTCCCAGTTGCTCCACCACCCGCAGACACGCCTGGGCAAGTGAGGGGCCTCCGGTTAATTCGACGTTCTCGGCCAGATTTCTGAGAAGCGTCCGGGCAAAATTGAAGGAGCTGCTTCCACGTAAGATGAGATCAATACATGATCCCATCGAAGCAAAGAATTGTTGCACCATCTGGCGTGCCAGTTCCCCCATATCGTCACCACCTGGGAAGCTTCCCGACCCCTTTTCTGTCACGGGATAAGGCGGATCTTCTCGCACAAGAGTTGTGCTGACCACCGATACGGCTAGAACAGAAGTAGCCTCGGGCGTTTCCAGAGGTGCTATCTTTGCAGGAACCTCCTCCTCAGAAACTTCAGCCGAGACCTGAGCCGTGTGGCCTTCTGGAGGGATATCAATCATTGGACTCTCCACCTGAGCCCCCTTAGTTCTCTCTGCAAATGACCACAACATTAACCACAAAGGTGAAAAGCGAAACATTCAAAATATCAAGAACTTCCTTACCACCTGGGAGGTCCAGAGATAGCGAACCCTTGGGTGAATCCTGCAGAGTGAGAGCTTCCCCAGCCTCAGTGGGTACCGCCTTTTCCGGCAAAGCGGAGGGCTCCCTAGTTTCCGCAATCGCCCCTTCCGAAGTTGTCTCGCCAACCGAAGCCTCAACTCCTTCGAGCTGGGTCACCTCTTTTACCATCTCCTCGATATGCAAGGAGGTTGTAGTCTCGGCATCCTCAGCCAACCCTGCAGCGTAAAAGAAGAATGTTAAGACACCTTCTTCAAAACCAAAGAGGAAATCGGGTGAAAGTACCTGCAATGGGAGCAACTGTCGCCAACGGTGATGGCGCCGTCAACGGTTCCCCCCCGTACATTTCTTCCTCCGAGATATGGGAGAACTTGCTCGGATCAGGAAGAGTGGGTTCATCACCATAGTCGACCTTGTCTTCAAACTCGCTTTCCCTTGAGTACGAGGAAGAAGACAGCTCAACGCGAGGAAGCTCTGCAACCGGAGCCTTGCCTCCAATTACCCCAGTGGTAGGACTGGGATCAATTGCCCGAGGACTGGAGATGAAGACACAAGGAGACCCCGACTGCTGTGCCTCATCTCTTCTTTCATGAGTAGAAGAAGGCTCGGGATGAGCTAAAATCCCCAGAATATCGACATCTCCTCCGCTCATGATGTCGACCTCTAGCTGCTCATCCTCGTCAGTGGCGGTGGATCGATCAACAAGCTCCCCTTCCTCCGCAGACCCGTGGCTTCTGCTAAGCGACCTGGGAACACGGACTAGAGGAGTTTCTTCTTCAGCTATATCCTCCTCCCTCAGTTCCCTGACACCAGAAGGGATGGCCGCTGGTAGAGAAACTGCTGGCGCCAAGTCTCTCCGCACCTTCTTCGGGCAGGCCCAGCAGTAGAAGTAGAGCCCTGACGACGCTTGCTCACCACCTGTCGAGACTTAGTTGCTTGCGGCTCTGCCCTTGTTGCTCGCGGCTCTGCCCTTGTTGCTCGCGGCTCCGCCTTAGTTGCTTGCGGCTCTGCCCTTGTTGCTCGCGGCTCCGCCTTAGTCGCTTGCGGCTCCGCCCTTGGTGGTCGTGACTCCGTGGCTCGTGGCTCCCTTCTCGTTCTTCTCCCGACCTCCTTCTGGGCCTTCAGGTACTGTTCTACGAGTTTTGACGGTTTACCGGACTCTGTCCTTGCCTCGAGACTTGCATTGATGCTCTCGATGCATGAAGACGCCGGAAAAAAGTCTGGTGTCTGGATGGCTTGGGAGTACCAAGTGCAGAAGCTGAGGCTCATATGGCACTTGGGCCCCTCGAGAGGTAGACGGAAAGTTGCTCCCGTCCCTCCAGCCACACTGTAGTACCAGGCCCGAGCACCCTCGAACAGGTTCCCTTCGAAGGTGAGTCGAGCATTGGGGTTCCCGACATAGAGCTGATCATAGCCGAACTGTCGAGCGAAGCGATTCGGCATGTACGGCTCAATGGTGCATGACGTCCCTTGCCGGAAAAGCACATATCCGGGCCGAATATTGAGCAACCACCAGAAGGCTCCCGTGGATAATCTCGTGAAATCATCTGGGCCCGCGGAATCAATAAGTAGATCCCCGAAAGATGCACCAGGGATCTGGGGGAGGCAACGATTGAGCTGGTAGTTTGCAGGGTCTGAAAGGCACTTCCGGACGTAATATATATAAGGATCACGCCAGTTCGAACCCTCCAACCGCTGTACAAAAGGGACAGAACTCTCCCTCCAACGCACCGCCGTCATCAGGGAAGGGCAATGCATCACGTACCAAGCCATGAGGTACGTGTAAGGCAGCTCGACCCGAGGGTTGGGACGCTTCACCGTCGGATTCCCCTCTGAGTCAACATACAGCTTTCCCTCGGAGTCTGCAGTTTTCGGTGGCTCGCAGAAATTCTTAGCTAGCGCCCGCAGCCCGCTCTGAATACCAGCCGCCACGGCCGGGAGAAGGGCTATGGGGTTGCCATGAGCCAGGAGCACCGCCGGGTACACCACGTCAGCAACAATAACTTCATGTGGCAGCGTGGGCACCACACAACGCTTCAGCCACAACATCAGAAAGCCCGCCAACAGCGCCCGATCGGAGATAGGGGTCCGGGCTTGGTGGTGAAAGCTTTCAAAAACCAAGTCAGGGTCGAAACCGTCCTCGTTCGACTCCGTGGTGTAGAAACTGTCAGAAGCCTGGTCGATCCTGTCTTCAATCTCCCTATCGGAGCTGGGAGCCAATCGGGTTATCAGATGGTCTTTGGTGTTGACGTTGTTGAACAAGTAACTGGCCCAAGACAGTTGCTTGACTCCCTGCGACCGCCATTTGGTTATCTGGCCGCAAATGTGGAAGTGACATAGCACTTCCCAGTAGGTCTCATATATTAGAGGATACTCCTCCTTCAAAAGGTGAAGCTCCACAGTAGTCGGGACATATTCCTCATAGGGAATGTCCCCTGTTGCCAATCCTGAGACTTCATGCAGCTCGTGCAGAGCGAGGCCCATCTCCCCGACCGGAGTGAAGAACGTCCCCGTCAAAGAATTATAACGCTCTAGAACCCCGAAGAAGTTCTGAGAGCTTTGAGGGATCCCCCACTGCACGGCCCTGACTGCTGAGTACAGTCCCACACGCTTTAGCAGATCACCAAGCTCGGTAAGGACAAAGCCGACCATCCTGCCCCACCAATAGTTCTCCGTGGAATGGACCCACCCGGGCGCACGGAACCCAACCGGATAATCACCCTCCGCTTCCATGAATGCGTTGAGGAAGGTAGTGCCAAGTTGTGATATCTCTCCAGCCGGAACCTCCGACTTGCGCGACCCAGGGAAAAGGCCGATAACCGACCTGTCATGGCTATCATGACGGTGTACTTTATGGGAGCCCAAATCACCGAGAGTAATCTCAGGGACATATCGAGAAAGGTCCCATTCCATCTTCCGAGGAACAGACATGTGCTGGAAATAGGACAGCGGGAACATCCTCTCCATGCCCGGAAGAAAGAATCTTCCACCCCTTATTTGACGGAGCCATTTGTAAGTTCCGTCATACACGCGATAGCCGCCATCGTGGATACGATCTCCGAAGAAGAAGGCAGGCTTCTCCAGCTTGATGCCAGCATCCGTTGTGAATGCTGCATCGGTCATAAGCACGCGAAGAGTCCTCATGTCAACATTCGAGAGCCTCTCCTCACGAGCCTGCGACTGGTCAGCAGTCACAGGGACAGTCCTTTGTAGCACAAAGGTCAAGTCCCGGTCAGCACCACCTACATGTCCAAAGTGGCGCGTCTTGGCGAGCGAAGTAGTAAGGTGTGGCGCTGCAAAAAGAAAAGGACACTTAGTTAGATACTTTATCAAGAGTAAGGAAAAAATGCTAAGTGTTCATAACCCAAACGCAGAAGAGACACTGGACGCAGGAATTATCAAATCCGCGTCCAGACCTGCGCATCCACGTCCAAACGCAGAAGAGACACTGGACGCAGGAATTATCAAATCCGCGTCCAGACCTGCGCATCCACGTCCAAACGCAGAAGAGATGCTAGACGCAAGAATTATCAAACCCGCGTCCAGACCTACGAATCCACGTCCAAACGCAGAGGAGATACTGGACGCAGGAATTATCAAGTCCGCGTCCAGACCTGCAAGACCCGCGTTTTGCAAACCAAGACTTATGAGATTCAAGCACTTGGACTCAGGCGCCAGACCGTAAGAACCAGCACCTGATGTTGCAGAACGCAAGGATCAAAGTCCGCATTTAAACCCTTCACAATTAGAAATATTCTAAGTGAAGGGCCCAAAAGGCAGGACCTAATGGCACCGGGTCATCAAACCCGCGCCTCGGTTATCAACCTAAAGACTGCGTCTGGGAATCAAACACGAGTTAAAATTCCTTTAATGGTGAAATTCACGCCTAAAAGGCATTTTACCTTGGAGACCTTGGAGAACAACATCCTGCGCAGAGGAGGAGCTGCCCCTCCGGGCCTCGGCGACGGTCGCCTTTGAAGAAGAAGCAGTCGGCTTGGTCTTGGGTGCCATTGCTAAGTCAATCTGAGGTTAAACAGATGAACAGAAGGGGAAATTCTCTTTCTTAATTTTATCAGCGAGTGCGTTCGGAGAAGAAGAGGAATCTTCCCAACTGTGACCTTTTATAGGCACAAGGATTCGCGAAGATACGCAGCGTTTGGCCCGATGAATTCTGCGGCGAATCTCTGTTCGACGCGTGGAACAAAATCACTTTAACGCACAGAGAAGATCATGCGCCACGACTCCGCTGACGAATCGTCGCTCGACACGTGGCACGGATCATTTAATGAGCCAGGAAATCCGCGCGCCAAAAGGTGAAATCCCGTCGGTTCCCCAGGCCAACTGGCAGCGCAATCATGACGTGACACGGACTCGCACCCGACGGTCATGTCTCTTCGATGGATATGCTCCGTCAGCATCGCCATAAATGCGCCCAGACAATCGCGTCTATATTCAAAAGATGCGTCTCTCTGAAGTTCGCGTCTTCAGCTGAACATCGCGTCTGCCTTACGAAGATCAGTCGCGTTTCCATTGCCAAAAGGTCGCGTCTCACTAAGAAGTCGCGTCTTTAAAGCAGTCTCATCTTTGCTTTTCAAAAAGGAATCCGCGTTCAGTCCCTGCTTCTGCGAATCAGTTCAACAGTACACTGGCACAAGCAGAAGACCAACCACTCCTGGCTTAAAGCACACCCGTGACAGACTTAAAAGCAAACGGGGAGGTTTAGACTGTGTATCTAGACACTCAACATGATCAACTCCGGTGGCTTCAAAGAGTTCAACAGTACACTCACGAAGACCAACTCCAGAATAGATCAAACCCGGAGCACTAACAGTCCAGTCATGAAAGCAAATATGGCTAAAATTCAAAGTATTTCGAAATCCGTCCCAGTTAACTGCGGAATATCGAAAACTTTGGAGGGGGTTCTGTAGGCTGTCCAAAAGTTACTGGAGGATAAGCCATTGAAAACAAAGTTTCAAGCTCTAGACGCGAGGGACTATCACCCGTTTCTCAGCATCAAGGCGCGTTGGCTCGACACCCGCGTCTCAGCATCAAGGCGCGTTAGCTCGACACCCGCGTCTCAGCATCAAGGCGCGTCGGCCTGACACCCGCGTCTCAGCATCAAGGCGCGTTGGCCTGACACCCGCGTCTCAGTTATAACCGCCTTGGTTAAGGGACCAATCACTGCCCACACGTAAGGGAAACCAGCTCCCATCGTGGCGTGTCTTTAGCAGGCACGTGGGTTGGTTACTGCCCATGTAGCGGGAAAGTTGGCCCTCATTGTGGAGCGCTTTTAGGGGGGCACGTTCACCCCCTAAGACCTATATAAATAGCCCCGTCGCTATGAAGAAGGGGTCAGACACTTGGCAATCAAAAAAAAGAAGAGAAGCAGAAGAGGACAACAGAGAGATATCAACAGGCGCGACACATACAGAGAGAGAGAGCTCGACTCTTCAAGCCAACTTGCTGCGTACAAGTTGCTCTTCGCCTACCTTCTCTTTTAGAGTTTTGGTAGACGGGGCTGAGTTTCTCCTTCTACCTGCCAAGGAGAAGATCCCTTGACGGTCTAGACGATCATCTGGTCAACGGAGAACAAGATTCACTCTCCACCGCCACACGAAGAACCCAGCACTAAGCAAAGGGGGGATTTAAGCTTCAACATCCTCCCTCCCTTGTAACCGGAAGATTAGTCTGTTGTAATTTTTCATCTGATTCAAGGAAATTTTACACCTCCCACTCTTTTTCCGTGCCAACACTTGCATATAGGCAATACAAATCAAAACTTTTGTATTATTTTTTTTTTTAAACAAAATTTTGAGATACCAATTTAAAACATTCAAATAAACATCTTGATATCAAAAAAAGTATTTTTCTTTTTAAGTATATGATATCAAATGAAAAATTTTATTTTCTATCACTCCTAGGTGGTAACCTAATATCAGGAGCGTAGGCTCTGATACCAATTGAAAGTACACCTAGAGGTGGGTGAATAGGTGTATGGCTAATCTAATGACAAATGATGCGGAATTAAAAACAAATTGCACACACATAGTGTAACCAAAAAGTGTAGCCAAATTTCCGGTGAAGAGTTCTAGACTATCTCCTCTAAATTCCTCTAAATAAGAGTCGAGGTGCTATGTAAAGCTCTCTTGGTTCAACACAAGTGAGGCACACAAACAATACCAAGCATATATATATGAATGAACAATATGAAACAATGCAAGGTAAATGAGAGAGAGAGTTAAGAGATAGTGGATCAATCGCAAACACAAAGATATGTTTCGAGGTTCAAGCCACTGCTCTACGTCCCCGCCTTCACACAGAAGGATTTCCACTATATATCGTCCACACAGGACTTCCCACACAGGGAATCTCAACTGAGAATTTGGGTAATACAATTTAGGAGTACACAACTCCTCTCTCCAACAAACACAACCTCTACACAAGAGGCAAGGCACAACAATGATCACCTCTACACTTAGAGGGATACCAACACAATCTCCACAATCACCTCTACACTTAGAGAGATACCAACAAACCAAAACACTCCAACAATCACCTCTATACTTAGAGGGATAGGGCTCAAAGCCAACACTTCAACAATCACCTCTACACTTAGAGGGATACCCACAACTCAAAGTAAAGTGATTTACAACACTTGGTGGTCTCAACAAACCACAAACCAATTTTCTCACTAAAAACAAGATCCTATAGATAGGATAAATATGATAGTTCAAGTGTGAGAAAATAACAAGTTTGGAAATCAAAATCACGAAGAAAAACTCTAGGGAAAACTTCTAGATAGCTATAGAAATGAAGATCAAAAACCAATTCCCAAAGACTTTATTTTTCTTTGATTTTTCCAACCCTTTAAATATAATTAAAGATAAAATCTTTAAGCCCAAAACTCTTTTAAAAACTTATTGTTAAACACTTGTAAAGGTGGGAAAAATTACTCTCTAAAAACTTATCTAAAACTCTCAAGAGAAGGCATATTTATAGCCTTCAAAAATTTTGCCCGTTGGCAGTCTGGAAAGGGCAGAAAAATGCCCTTCCAATCGACCGGCCACGGTCATTTTTATGACCGTTGTGCCTCCGGTCGATCGAAACTGGATACAGAGAGCAGCTGCTCTCTGCCGGTTGACCGCCCTGTCGACCTGGGCCAGATCCAGAGAGCAGAGCTCTCTGGACGGTCGACCGCCCGGTCGATCGGCCCACTAGCCCAATGGCCTATACACGTTTGTGCACATTAGTCGACCGGACCGGTCGACCAACTTCTGCAGCGGTCGACCGTCCGGTCGACCGGCAGAAGACCAGGTCCAACTTTTTAAGGGATTAAAAACTTGTCTTTTAATCTTCAATTAAATCCCATAAAATCTCATAAATTCCACAAAAATAAGTTCTTATAAGATCTTTGAAATACGAATATGTGTGACTAAAATTCAACACATATTATAAACAATTTGAACCATTTTTGTGATATGAAATTTGGCCTTTAAACGAAAACCGTATTTTTCAAAAACCAAACTTTGAAATGGAAAACCGTTTTCTCCAAAACTCATGTAAATACAAAAACATGATATTGGAACAACTTTGAAGCATATTGTATATAGATAGAATCTAATATACATAAAAGATATTATATCTATGTTTTTGACATGAAATCCAAAATCTGGTTAAACAAAAACAAAACCAATAATATGTGTGTATGTGAATTTAAGCAAATCAATACTATCTAATCTTTACATAAGATCTAAACATACTAAACTAAACAAACCGAGGTCTTCTTGTAGAACTCTTCTCCAAGTTGACTCGATCCAAACGCGATCCAACGAGTCTGACTCCAACCGAGTACTAGATGCAATCTTGATACTCGAGCTCTTGAATCAACACGTGAAGGCTCCAAACTCTTTTGTTGAAGCTAATCAACTACTAATATCTTGATCAAATATCTGGAATTAAATATCACAAGATTATTAGTGAACTATAACTACATGAGCTAATCATCATCAAAACTAGAGTGATGGGCCTCTGAGCCAACAGGATTGATATAGCAATGGAAAGCTCAAGTATGTGTGAGAAAAACTAGATAGAGTAGTGGAGAAAAAACTCATGAAATCTCTTTAGAAAACCACTCTTGAAAACTCTCATTTTGATATGAAAGTATTTGCTCTAAAACAAGTGGAGAAAACCTCTACAAGAGATGGGAAAAACTGGCTTTGAAGCTCTCCAAAATTCTTGTCCAAAATAGCCTAAAACAACCCCAATTTATAGGCTTCCAAAAACTAGCCGTTAGGGTCAAACCGTAGGTCAGAATAACTTGTCAGTCGACGGGCCAACGGTCATATTTCTGACTGTTGTGCCTCCGGTCGACCGCCGGTCGACCGGGCCAAGCCTGTCGGTTGACCGCCCAGTCGATCGGGCCAAGCCTGTTGGATGACCGCCCGGTCGACCAGCAGTACTCGAGAGTGGGTACATTTCAGTTGGTCGACCGCGCGGTCGACCGGCCGACTTGGCTGAACTTGTGCACGTCTGCGTGCACATCAGTCGACCGGTCCGATCCACCGACCCCTGGTTCGGTTGACCGTCCGGTCGACCGCCAGTGGGATCTGACTGGAATTTTGGGACTTAAAATCTTGTCTTTTAACTCCAATAAAATCCCATAAATTCTCATAAATTTCACAAAAATAAGTCCATTGAAATACTTTGAAATACAAATATGTGTGATAAAAAATCAACACATATTACAAACGTTTTGAACCATTTTGTAATAGAGAAATTTTGCCTTAAATAAAAATTTGTATTTTTCAAAATCAATCTCCAAATTGAAAAACGATTTTTCAAAACTTCTTCAAATACAAAAATAAGATTATTTAAACACTTTTGAAGCTTGGTGTGTATGGATATGATCCAATACACATATAAGATGAAATATCTATGTTTTGAGCAATAAGCTCTAAAATAAGTTTTGATAAATACAAAACTTAAACATATGATATAGAATCACTAAATAAGTTTTTCTAAACATTTGAACCAATAATGTGTATGGATAAAACTCAAAACACATATAAACCATATAAACTTATTTTGATGAACTTTACTCATGAAACATAAAGATATATACTTTAAAGCTCAAAAATCAAAACGGTATTTTCTAAAATCAAAACTATTTTATGAAAACAAATATAAATTTTGTGTGTGTGTGCATATGAGCTTGAGTAATCCATAACTAATCTTTCTTTACATTTTATTTAAAAACAAATCTTAACACTTACAAATATGACACAAGTCTTCTTGGAAATCTTCTCTTGAAAATCTTCTTCTCCTTCTTGACTTGGTCTAAACCTTGATCCAATGAGCTAGACTCCTCTTGAGTACTTGATGCGATCTTGATGCGTGAGCTCTTAAATCAACACGTGCTAGCTTCAAAACTTGACTACGAATCCTTTGTTGAAGCTAAACACCTACTAAGATCTTGATCAAATATCTGGGACTAAATAAAATCAAGATCATTAGTATTATAACTACATGAGTTAATCATCATCAAAACCAGAGTGATGGGCCTTTGGGCCAACACTATTATCTCTTACAATTTGACACGTATGAACATTGTGGAGAGGCTTTATCATCCATCTAGTCATCTCTCCATCCATGACCCAAAACACTTCAACCCATATTTTTCATTAGCACAAGCAAGTCTTATTCTGTTGCCTTCATTTTTCTTCCTAGATAAATCATACCCTTTTAGAATAGTCTCTGTCTTGATGTAATCCCTGAATTCATTTGGGATAGAAAACTCTTGTCCTAGATCTAACAGGATTTGTGGTTTGTTCCCTTCTTACCTAATACTAGTGAGAGACCTCTTACTCTTTCTCTCATCATCAAACCCTTCCAAAATCTTTAGATCATCAGAATCACATACCCAGTTATTCTTAGGATCACATTCAGAACCATCCCATACATGTAGTGCATCTGCCTCTTCATCATCTAGATCAATATTGTCTTCTTCAGTACTATCTTCTTGTACTTCTTTTCTCAAGCTTGGATTTGCCTCAACCCCTCAACTCCCCACAAAATATTCATTTTATGTTTCATTCCATGCTTTGAAATGCAGCACATACTCTCCAAGAATTTCCTCAACATATCCTAAATCCTTAATCATGTTTTAAGTTCCTCCAAGTCATACTCTGCGTCACTGTTAACATAGAATTTGTTGGCCCGAAGGCCCATCACTCTAGTTTTGATGATGATTAACTCATGTAGTTATAGTACTAATGATCTTGTGTTTAATTAGTGACAGATTCATGATCAAGATCTTAATAGGTGCATAGCTTCAACAAAGGATTTAAAGTCAAGTTTTGGAGCTAGCACGGTTTGATCCAAGAGCCATTGGATCGTGTTTGGACCAAGTCAAGAAGATGAGAAGGCTTCAAGTGAAGACTTCAAGAAGATGAAGACTTGTGTCTAGGTTTGTTTTAGAAGATTTTATTTTTAGATAAAATGTAAAGGATAGAGTAGTTGGTGGATTGCTCAAGTACATATACACACACACACTCTTGATAGTTTTGTTTTTACAAAAGATTTTCAATTTTAGAAAATACATGTTTGGTTTTTGGTATTTCTTATATACATGTTTTAACCAAAACCTAGTTTAGAGCTTAATGTCAAAAAACATAGATATTTTATCATGTTTGTGTAGTGGATCATATCCATACACCCTATGCTTTAAAAGTGTTTAGAATATCTTGTTTTTGTATTTGGTGAAGTTTTGGAAAATACTGTTTTTAGTTTGAGCCATATTTTCCAAGTTACAAAAATAGTTCAAAACATTTGTAACATGCCTTGATTTTATGCAAGCATGTTTGTTTATCAAAGTATAACATCAAAACTATTTTTGTAGATTTTCTGTAATTTTATGGGATTTTATTTGTGTTAAAATACCTTAGTTTTAAATCCCTAAGTTTTCTGTTCTGGCTTAAGCCGGTCGACCGGGCGGTCGACTGACGTGCACAGACGTGCACGCCAGTTCTGGCAGGAGGGCCGGCCGACCGACCCGGTCGACCGTCCAGAGAGCTCTGCTCTCTGGAAAGGCCCCGGGCGGCCGTGCTCTCTGTATCCTGGCCTCGGTCGGCCGGCCAGTCGACCGATGGCACAACGGTCTGAAATATGACCGTTGGCCGGACGACCGGGCGGTCGTCCAACAGGCCTGTCAGACCCCAACGGCTAGTTTTTCTGAGCCTATAAATTTGGGGGTTTGGGCATTGTTTTTCTCTAAGATTTCTAGTGGACTTTGAGCCAGTTTTCCCCACTTCATTAAAAGAGTTTTCTCCACTAAATTGAGAGCTAATACTTCCAATCAAAAGGGGGAGTTTTTATCAAGAGTGTTAAAAGAGATTTCTTGAGTTTTCCTCCACCACTCTCATCCTTGTTTTTCTCACAAACACTTGAGCAACCCATTGAGCTATTCATTCTATAGGAGTGTTTTTGTGAGAGTGTTTATTGGTGATCAAAGTGTTTAGATCACCAAGAGATCTTTTCTTGTACTTTGAGGAGGCAGACGTGTGTGTCCGCGGTGTTTCGAGTTCGGGTGCGAACTTATTGTTTGAGGTGCGGCCTCGGCGAGCTTGTGGGGCTTGCGGTGTGTACGGACTAGGGAGTCCGAGAGTTGTAGGTGTTGCGGCATTGAGTGATCCGGTGGGATGATTATAGTGGAAATCCTTCGTGTGTCGAAGGCGAGGATGTAGAGCAAGTGTGCTCGAACCTCGAAACAAATCCCTTGTGTTTGCGATTGCTCACTCTCTCTCTTTGTCTCTTGTTTATATCTTACATGCTATTACTTGTCTTATCATTACATGCATGATATACATTTGTGCTTAATTGATATATGCTTGGGTTGTTTGCTAACACTTGTATTTAACCAAGAGAGCCAACGCGGCACCTCAACCCTTATCTAGGGGAATCTAGAGGAGTTTGTCCAGAGCCCTTCACGGGGAATTCGGCAACACTCTTGTGTTATACGTGGTGTTTAGTGTAAGAGTTTAGTTTAGGTCATTATAGTTTTTACTTCCGCATTATTTGGTACTAAGTGACCATTAGATTAGCCATCACCTATTCACCCCCCTTCTAGGTGAACCTACAGAATTTTCAACCATTCCATCTGTGTATACTTATACCCCTTCTTCATCTTGACAAAGAAACCCCCATGGTTAAGAACTTTTCTTACCATTAATCCTACATTGACAACAATCAAACAATGTTAATACTTAACATGTGAAAAGGTACTATTCAAACACTACTCATAGAGTAATCAACCACTAGTCAACTACTAATCAACCAATTTGATCCAAGTGAAATATAAACACATTCAACACATAAGGTGATCAGTCAATAAAGACATCTTAATAGGTGATTAGTCACAAATGAAACTCTAATCAATCACTAATCAACCAATTTTATCTAGCAGAAACATAAAAACAGATTGTATAGAGGACCACTCACCAATGAAAGCACAAATTTTACAAAGAAGACAACAACTTTACAAAGAAGACAACAACTTGACAATAAAGACATTAACTTTACAATTAAGACATCAATTATAGGGAGAAAACTTGATTTTTACAACCTTTATAATCAAATATATAAAATTTCATACGGGAAAAATCAGTTTTTTAAGGCACAACTCTCAGTTCTGCCACATTTAACAACAAAAAACTGTTGATCCAAGCACCAAACAACCAAAAAATAGAACATATGTTGACTTAAAATATCTCTTAGTTTATGTCCACAACTCAGATCCAAGGAGTTCTACCCCAAAATTGCTACCCTAATTTTCTGTGAGATATTTTTTTCCTTTTTCACTCTGTGCTTTAGCTTTGACTGCCACCTAAGTCACGAATCACGTGAGCTAAAACACTAATGAGGGCATTTTTGTGATTGCACCTCTACCGTTTACGTCAGTTGGGACTCAACAAAAAAATAAAAGAATTTGGTGAAAATAAATTTATATGGGTACTTTTTTAAAAGAGTGTGAACAATTTAAATATTTTATTGAAATTATCCCTAAAAAATTAACATAAAAAATTTAAAATATTTAAACGCAAATGATTTCGGCAGATGTAGTTTGAGCTGTCCCTCGTGACAAGTCACGTGCAGTCTGACAAGGTAAAGTTGTACTCACATCGACAGATTCTCTTCACCGAGCTCTCTTTTCGCCTCTTTCGCGCGATATGAGCGCGTCTCTTGTGCGAATCTTCTTCGATTAGGGCAAAATTTAGCGTTAGGGTTTTGGCTTCTCGACGAAGATGTCGTCGTCGTCGCAGAACGGGAAGCTGATGCCGAATCTCGATCAACAGAGCACCAAAGTCCTCAATTTGACGGTCCTGCAGAGGATCGATCCCTATGTGGAGGAAATCCTCATCACCGCGGCTCACGTCACCTTCTACGAATTCAACATCGAACTCAATCAATGGGTACTTTAATCTCAATTCGACGACTTTTTTCCTTCGATATTGGTTGATTATTGAGGTCTGATTAGGATTTCTATTTCGACTTCCATTTCTGATCAGAGTCGCAAAGATGTCGAGGGATCGCTTTTCGTTGTCAAGAGGTAATCAATTCAGATCTAGATATTGGAATTTATAACGTTGTTAGGGTTATATATATATATATATATATATATATATATATATATATATATATATATATATATAAAATTTTGCCAATGAGATTTTTAGAGAACTAATTTTTTGAGATTGTTTGATTGTACATTAGATGTTTATTTTAAGCAATTTTAGTTGTAATTTGCAGAAATATGCAGCCGAGATTCCAGTTCATTGTGATGAACCGCAGGAATACAGGTTTGTATTCCCCAACCCCCCCACACACATCTCCCCCTCCAAATGAAACTTAGTGATCTCATTGGGATCTTATTCTGAAGCTACTGTGATTAGTTATGTTAGGAATTAAGAAAGGAGCTTCATGTCATTGCAATTTATTTAGGGCGTGTTTGGATTCATGGAAGTGGGAAGAAAATGGGAAGTGGGAGTGGGAAATGTGGAAATGTAGTGAGAAATTGAGATGTGGAAATAAGTTTTCCGTGTTTGATTGTAATGTGAAAGTGCAAGTGAAAAAATATATTGTGTTTTTCAGTATTTGGTTAGTAATGCGAAAGTGGAAGTGGAAAAGTTGACCACAAAATAATATTAAATTAAATATTATTTTTGAAGTGATGTTTTTGAACTATAATTGGACTACAAGTGAGATTTACAGGACATTAAAATTTAATACATTAAGTTATAACTTATTACAAGTGAGATTTACATGACCACAAAATTAACTGTAGCACTATAGAAGTGGGAAAATGATAGTGTAAAAGGGAGGTGTAAAAGGGAAAAGGGAAAAGAAAAAAAAGGATTTCCCATTTCCTATTTTCGGTACCAAACAATCAAGGGAAATGAGAAATGAGTTTCCCACTTTACCATTTTCCTCCCATTTCCTTGAATCCAAACACGCCCATAGTGGAGGCCTTTAAAATGCATTGTGAATGTGTACTGTGGCATATGAATTTGTATATACATCATGTTTAAGATATCTTATTTTTTTTATGATTATCATTTTTAATAGCTTGCAGCCCTATATCCCTACCAGGTTATCTACAATTACTTTATAGGACTGTTTAATCTCTTGTCCTTTGATATTTTTTTTTTGATCGAACAAGAACAAATAGTGCGGTTTTATGGATTGAGACAAAACCATCATATGCAGTGTTCTAAAAACCGGTTTCATTATTCGTGCAGTCCAACACTGAATAATGATTAATCGGATTAATCGGAGATTAATCGGGATTAATCATTTTTGAAAATTTTAATATATTTAATTATATTTATACACAACTATATATGAATATATACAGTTAATTATTGAAAATACCTAAATATTATATAAGACAATATCTAGATGTAAAGTTATAAACCATGATATGATGAACAAGACAATATGAATAAATAGTAAAAAAGAAGAAGTAAAAGAACTTATCTCTTCACATTAGTAATCCAAGATTTCAAACTTTGCAGCATAAATATAAATCAAAGAACTTACTTACAAAATAAGATAAATAAAAAAAATTAGTCAATTTATCAATCAAATTAATGAACTTTAAAGAATGATGGAGAAAGATTGCTAAATAAGTTAATTTAAAAAATAATCAAAAATAATAAAACATAAGTATCACTTTATGCAAAATATACAATAATAAAATATCATAATTCATCTACTATTTAATAAATAACAATTCATCTACTATTTAATAAAAGATCATTATCAAATCATCAACATTACAACATAAACTACTTAGCGATCCAACACACACAAAGTGAAGTTTTTCAAATAAAAAAAACATATGAAATACCTAAATGATTAATCGGGGATTAATCAGATTAATCGGGTATTAATTGGAGATTAATCGGGGGTTAATCGTTTTGAACCCAATTAATCGCCCAAGCGTATAATCAGAGCGATTAATGTAATATTAAGTGGGCTGTCACCGAATAGGATTAATCGGCCGATTAATCAGCCGATTAATCGGATTTTTAGAACAGTGATCATATGTCTTGGCCCTCTTGGAATCATTGGAATGAACATCAATCAGTTGCAATGGCGAGGGTTCTTGATAGTGACAAATGACTTTTGAGATGTTGCTTTGTAATAACTGTTTCATGGGATATACAACATAGTTTCTGCTGTGTTTTAGAAAATTTGAAGTCATTTGAACCCATTCCATCTTCTAGCTTATAGGATTACATATTTCTCTTTTTTGAATACGTTTTGATGCATATGGTTATGAATTTTTATACATTCAAAGTCTTCTTTGGTTACTTATTTATCTTATATATTGCTTTCCTTCGTTCTCATGGAAAGGGTGCTTATCTATAATATTCTCAATGCTATAACCTTGTTCGCAATTTATGCCTGGTCTTTTGATTTGCCAGTATTTATAATATACAGTATGATTCTCTTGAATTTATCTTTTTGATTAGCAAAGTTGAGGGGCTTGAACAACTTGTCATGTGTTGTAGTCCTTAAACGCAATATGGTCAGTCATAGTTATTTAATGCTTTCATAGGTAGTTAGAGGTAGCTTAGAATCATCTTAGATGGTTTGACATGTGTGATGGAACCTGTTGAGTGCTCCACTTAAGAAGATTCATAGGATGCTAGTTGACTTGATGGAGCATCTAGGACCAGGGGTTGACCTAACTCGAACATGGGTTGAGGCAGTAAAAGGATGCCTCGCTGTTTATTTATCAGAAGAGATGGCTCTTCAGAAAAAAGAGAATTTTTTGGGCATACAGGTATAGCTGACTCCAAGTACGTGGTAGTGGGATAAACGTCTTGTTGTTGTTGATGGTACAGTATAAGTTCAATCAACATGGGCATACAGGTGATGTCCTTATTTTTGAAAGGTGTGCTGTATCTTTTGCAGCATGTCATTATGATTTGATGAACATCAACTTTGTTAGCATTTATGTCTTGAAGGAGCTACTTTGGCTTCTAATGTGCTGCGATTTAGCTATGATATTTGAGCACAGTCATACGCATCATGTTATATTGAAGATGCAGGGTATATCGTTGTCAGCTATTTTGACCATATCGCAGTTCAATGTTTTATTTGTTCATGAATTCTCTATTTTATGCTCTAGCTAGTAACATAATATTTTTCCTAGTCCAACTGCGGTGCTAGAAGAGTATAAATATGCAACTAGGCATGTCTATATGAAAGGCATACCTCTAACGGCTATTTGACGACCTCAGTTATTTCATGTTTCCTTGAAAAATGTCAGTTCTATAAAATAAAGTATCAGATTGTTGGAGCTGCTCAGAGATCAATTTTAAAATTCGTGCCCCAATTAACGAGGTCTATATATATATATATATATATATATATATATATATATATATATATATATATATATATATATATATATATATATATATAATGAATGAATGATTTAACTGATCTCTTGTTGTGGCACAGATAATTTGGTGGAGGATATCTTGGGAGATTTTGAATATGAGATCCAACCTCCATATTTGTTATACCGGAATGCAGCTCAAGAAGTTAATGGTATATGGTTTTACAACCAACAAGATTGTGAAGCTGTTGCAAATCTTTTCAGCAGGTACTAATGGCTGGGAATTTTTACATCTCATTTATGATGGATGTCTTTGGCAATATTATTTGTCACTATAGTTTTCTATTTAAATGGCTGAAAACTCCTGGGTATGACTTTCTCTTTTATATTGTTAAAAGAAACTGACTCTAACGGATGGCTTTATCAAATTATCCATCTACTAACCTCTTCATGCCTTCTAATATTCCTTTTGTCTTCATTTTACTTCACGTCTTGAGTTCCTTTACTGCTCTTGATTTGTTGTTGGTGGAAGATTGTCTCCTCTTTGATGTGTTTGAGTATAGCTGGTTGATGCTATTGGTATAGTTATCCAAATTCATGGTGCCCACCTACAGCACCCACAAACAAAAAAAAACAATATTTTTTTTAGCAAAACAGTGTGAGTAAAACCCCTCACAAGTTGAAATTATCAGTAATCTAACTGTTCAATGCTCAATTATGCTATGAAGATGACAGTTGGAGTTTGCAAATGAACTAAATAATTATTTCTTACAATAGCACTTGTTTCAATAATAGTACATCATGTTCAAAGCTAAATGACATTTCTGCTCCCATTTACGTATTGGTGTATATAGATAAGTGACATGTCAATCTGTAATTCACTACATTAGATGTTGGTCTTGGTCTTCCAATGTAACATAACTTTGTAGTCATGTAGCCACAAGTATGAATTTGTGATTTTTTGGTGACATTCATTTATCCATTATTACTTTCTAAATTGAGTTTATATATACATAATTAATAACAATGTAGAAATTACTTGATCAAAACATGTATTACATTATGGTTAAAAAGCACCAAACAGTTGCTAATATTGTTTGGGAGTTAATTAAGTACAGAATTATGATGTCCTTTTCTTCAAAGAGGAATCAAGTCATATTTTCTTTGTCATGCCAGGATTCAGGTTCCATTTTCTGCCAGATGCTGTCTATTCATTTTCTTTATTTGTCACCTTTTCCATGTGGAATGGGTTTTTATGTTTCACCAATCCACCTCATTAGCTGTACAAGTATTTGTGGGAACAATTAGTTGTATACAGTTCTTTAATGTTTGATGTGAGAACCATTTTCTTGGTTAAATACGGTGAACACATTATTCAGTTTAATTCTCTTTCCTAACACTAGCATCTTTGCCTGAGCAGACTTATTTCAGCAAAGAAGATCTAGAATTTCATCTGCCATGTTCTTGTTACCCTGAAAGATTCCTCATTGCCCCATTTTATATGTTCGTTGTATGTCAATGCATGTGCATATTATTGTTGCCAAACATTGTTTTCATCCCTTGCACACTGTTGGGTTGTTTATACTCTAAAACATACCCAGTCATGAGGTTAACAGGCTGCACTTTGTGTTACATTTCATCATTTTAGATAAGTCACATGCCTGAAATGGTCTTGTTGGTGCAGGATACTGAATGCATTCTCCAAGGTCCCTCCAAAACCAAAATTATCTTCAGCTAAAAGGTATTTGTATAATCTTATATGCTTCAATGTGCTAACCTTTGTGAACTTTCATATTTTCGTATTTAAATTTTTTACGAATTGTTACTTTTGAAACTATCATACACACTTCCTTGCTATTTTTTAATAATTTTTAATTTGTCTTTTTAGAAAGAGTTGGGACAAATGCTCTCCATTGTTTCATAAATTAGACCTTAATCGAACTAAAAAACCTTGTAATGGGGATTTCCTTGCTAAGTTGTATCTGCACAGCTCCATATTTAACTATTTATTGGCACTGAACATGAATTTGTTTGTGTTACTAATTACTATTAAAGTACAACAAGATTCTTTTCTACTTGAAAAGAAAAAAAAAAAAAAAATCAAATTCTAGCATAAATAAGTTGTTATCATTTATTATGAATTTATGCACATTGATATATCATCTGCATTTGACTTGAAATTTGCCATCTCTGATTTCTTAAGACTCAAATGAATTTTTCTGCTCGCATTTTCTACAGAGACTTGTTGATTAGATTTTGCAATGGTGTTCCTTCTCTACATTTTCTAATATGGTAGCACGGTTCTGGTTTCCATTGATTATTTGATGGGGGACAAACTACAAGAAAAGGAATAATTGGGAACGAACACTAGAAAATCTCATCCTAGAATTTGTAATCCAAGAAAATTATTGGGACTTTCTCCCTAGGGCATCTCACCCAAAAGTATACTGGCTAAATAAAAGCTTAAGCAAACATTTTTCATTAATCATCAACTGAGAATCTTCAGGGCAGTTTTTATCTTTTATAGGCTTACATCACATGAGAACTCTCATCACAACCAATGTGAGAACAAGATAAAATAAATTAACTACACTAACCAACTTAAACTAAAGATAAGATAAACCAACTACATAACCAACTAAAACAAACTAAAGATAAAATAACCTAACTACATAACCAACTAAAACCAACTAAGATAAAATAAACCAACTGCATAACTAATTAAAACAAACTAAGGTAAAATAAACCAACTAAAACAAACTAAGCTATTAGATGTCCCCATCCTTTCCTCAAGGTTAGGGAAAAATTTGACCTTGTCTAGTGTACATCTTCTCGCCTCTTAATCGAGCCATGGTGGTGGTCGTGGACCCAGCAGATGTACATCAAGACTGAACCAAGACATCAAACTTTAATGGAGAAGAGGGGTCGGAAATCAGCGGCGGCGGAGGAGCCTTTATCGTCGGGAGGTAGTGGAGGAGCCTTCATCGTTGGAAGGTGGAGGAGCTGCCGGCGTTGAGGAGCTGGCGGCGGCGTGAATCAGAAGGAGAGGATAAAGAGAATAGTGGCGTGTTGAAATTTTCAAAAGATTTTTGAGGGGATTTTTTGATTTTTTTTTTCAAGATCTAGGGTTGACAAGGGAACTAAGGTTTATTAAAATTTGGTTGGATGCTAGGATTTTATGGAATGTAGATAAGAAGAGTAGAATTTAGCTCTGATATCAAACTATTAGGGGACGAACTAGAAGAAAAGGGATACTTGAGAACGAACACTAGAAAATTTCAACCTTGAAATTGTAACGTAAGAAAATTATTGGGACTCTCCTTATGGCATCTCACGTAAAAGCACACTGGCTACACAAAAACTTGAGTAAAATTTTTTCATTAATCATCAACTCAGAATCTTCAAAGCAATCTTTGCCTTTATAGACTTACAACCCATGAGAACTCCCTCCATAATCAATGTAGGAATAAGATAAAATAAACTAACTGTACTAACCAACTTAAACAAACTAAAGATAAGATAAAACAACTACATAACCAACTAAAAAACTAAAGATAAAATAACCCAACTACATAACCAACTAAAACAAACTAAGATAAAATAAACCAACTACATAATCAAATAAAATAAACTAAGCCATTAGATGTTCCCATCATTTCTTCGGGGTTGGGGAAAATCCGACCCTGTCGAGTGCAGATCTCCCTGGCTCAAATCAGGCCATGGTGGTGGTCGTGGAGCCGACATTCGTTCATCAGGTTTGCATCAAGGTGGTGGCGGCGACTGTGTTGAACGACGGCGACAGAATTGAAAGATGTGAGCGGTAGGAGACGTTGATGATGGAGTTTGCGGCTGGAAGGAGGCAATGATAAACAGTGGCGATAAGCATTGCCGCGTGCAAATTTTGCAATTTTTGGCTGATAATGTTTTTGGTGAAAAAATTGTGGTTTTGAGATTTTGGTGGAGAAAATTAGGAATTTAATTCTAATACTAAATAATGAGGGACGAACAAAGAAGAGGATAATTCAGAACAGACACTAGAAAATCTTAATCTTGAATTTGTAACTCAAGAAAATTATTGGGACTCTCTCCCTAAGGCATCTCACCTAAAAGCACACTGGCTACACAAAAGCTTAAGCAGACATTTTTCATTAATCATCAACTGAGAATCTCCAAAGCAGTTTTGCCTTTTATAGGCTTACATCAAATAAGAACTCTCACCACAACCAATGTGAGAACAAGAAGAAATAAATTAACTACACTAACCAACTCAAACAAACTAAAGATAAGATAAACTACATAACCAACTAAAATAAAGTAAAGATAAAATAAGCCAACTACATAACCAACTAAAACAAACTAAGAAAAAATAACCCAACTATATATCCAACTAAAACAAACTAAGATAACATAAGCCAACTACATAATCAACTAAAACAAACTAAGATAAAATAAACAACTACATAACCAACTAAAACAAACTAAGTCATTAGATGTCCCTATCATTATTCTTTTAAATTGCTTGAATATAGTAGTGCACCTATATTATGTTCCCAGAACCACGGTCTTGTGATCAAATGGAAAAGAATGTGCACCGGGCAGACTTAAAACGCTCTATGAGAGGTCTTTATATTTCCCTATTGCCCTTGGGTGTATTTTACCTCATAACTAGTGGTCATTAAAGAACATGCATATTTTACACTGGGCAAAAATATTTAAACTTCACTGAGGTCGCCAGTGTGCTTCCTTGAAATATCATTACCTTTGCTAGGTCTTCAATGTTAGAATTCGTTGGAAGATCTTTATTGGGGGTTCTAACAGTATGGAATGGAACTTTTTTGTGAATGGGATGAAGCCCCACAAATCTTTCGTAGTTTGGGCTTGGGTTGGAATTAGAGATATTAGATTCCAAATGATGTTTCAATTTATGCGGACATGCATCACTGGTTATGCTGACATACTTGGTTTTTAGTTGTAATAACAAGCATTATAATCCAAACAATAGTTGTACTGACGTGCATACCCCCCTCTCTGGCTCTCCCTCCCTGTCTTCCTCTCCACTCAGCATGCATACACTGTTGCAAGATCATACAAATAAATGCCCATATACAGAATGGACTCTACAATTTGAGGGGGAAACATCCCCTCTAGTTTTAGCCATGGATATATTGTAAATTGGCCCATACAAGTGAATGTATATTGATTTTTAACATTTATTATTGTCTTGTAAGATATTTTTAACAAGTGATGGGGGACCTTTCTGGAAGTGCACCAAACTCAATATTTTGACACGTGTGACAATTGATGCCTCATTTATTTGATATTTCAGTCTCAATGGTGCAAAATGATTATATTTAGATTGATTTTGCTTGTAAAATCAAGTAGTCTTTTTTTATTCCTTAAGCCACGTCGCTACTATTTCTTTCTTCTCCTTCATGCACTATTCTCAGACAACAATCCAGTCTTGCAGGTCTAGTAAGTTTTACTTTTGAGCTGCATATAGGATGCAACATTTTCCATCTCATGTGTCATCTTGGACCTGGACAATTATATTGTTTAAATATTTACAGTTCTGTTTACATGTGTAGCAGTGAGTTTGAAGAACTGGAAGCTGTTCCGAATTTAGCTGTCATGGAGGGTCCGCTGGAGCCACCAACATCATCCACTGCTAGTGTTTCAGATGTTCATGTTCCTGATGGCTCATTTGTCAACTTTTTCAGTGTAAGTACTCTTGTTAAGATCAAATATAGAAAAGTTTGTCCCCTTTATGGTATTTTGTAGGCATTCAGTGGCTCGATGTTGTCATAAGCACTTTGGTTGATATTTTACGGCTATCTTCACATCTGAAAGACGAGCATTGGACATGGTAGCATCTAGTTATTTTAATGCTTATATCTGTGAATAATCACCCGGTTCAAGATAATTCATAATAATATCATAGGGAGCAGATATCATGCACAGACTTACATGCAAGTTGTTCTTGTATCTGTCACTGACAACAGAGATTGTAATGATCTGCAGGCAGCAATGAACATTGGTAATGCACCAGGTCCAAATGCAACTGCTGCAGGACCACCACATCAGTCTTCAACTATGCCCTCATCTTCCCACGCAGCTCGTATCATTCCACCTGCATCGACTCCCTTTCAACCCGCCCCTTCTCTGCCAACTTTTTCTACTCCTTTGATACCTAATGAATCTAGTGTCAGCAGCAACCACACTACCAATCTCGTCAAGCCTTCTCTTTTGCACCCCCACCTTCATCTTCTGTACTGCCACCAATTGCATCTTCTATCCCGACTGCTCCGCCACTTCAACCTCCTGTAACGATCCAGCGTCCATATGGTACCCCTTTGCTCCAACCCTTTCCACCACCTGCTCCATCTCCATCTCTCACCCCCATACCGGCTTCAAACTATGGCCCAGTGATTACAAGAGATAAGGTCCGGGATGTTTTATTACGACTTGTGCAGGTATTGTCTACTGTTTGATGATGTGATTGTTAAGTGATTTGAATGGAAATGAAATCATTTTCTTTATGAGGATATACATGCACAGGAAAACTTCTTGTAGTGGACTTTTCTTTTTCAGACTTTAATTCTTTTCAGTGACAGTTTCCTACTTCTGTCATTGCATCTTTATGATTCTGGTGATGGATATATTCTGCTGCAAAACCTGACATGTATGTTTCTTTCTGTCACAGAATGACCATTTCATTGATATGGTGTACCGCGAGATGATGAGCTCACATTATCTGTGAAGAGCTGAAGAGTGGAGAAACAGACATGTTGGATTTGTTCAAATAGAATCCTTATTTTATGTGTCACATGCAGTATGATAAAGATGGCTTCTTGGTGTCAACTTCATGTGAATGGAATGAGCTGTAGTTATGACTTGTGAGAGTGTTTATACAGAATATTTCTTAAAATCAGTGTATTAAATGGGACTGCAAATAATATAATTGCATGTGTTTTTGTTTTTTCAGCATTTTCTCTATACTGCTGTTTGTAGAGCCTGGAAATGAAAGATATTGGATGATTCTGTGAATTCAGTGTTTAATGGAACTGTGTATTTCTCAACGGGATTTATCTTTGTTTTTTTTGGTGATGATAATCAACATGTCCCACTCGGGTGTTCGGACCGGTGACCTCTAGGGAGCAAACTTAGAGTCTGACCGGCGTACCATATTTTCTTGTTTGGTCTTTTGCTGAAATGCGAAAAACAGGTGAAGTTTGGGCCGCAGGCTTTCGGCGCAGAGGCCCAGATTATGGGCCAGTCTAAGCGGGCCTAAGTTAGACCCAGCCAAAAAGAAAGATAAGCGAACGGGTGGGTATTGGGCCGGGTGAGGTCGAATCAAACCCGTACCCTCCTCTAACCCTAACCCAAACCCTCACCCTAGATTCCCTCTCCCATCTCAACTCGTCACTTCTCGAGGTCTCGTCTCTGAGCTCTTCGTTGGAGGTAACTAACGTCAACATCAATGATGAGTCCTTGCTTACCGATTTAATCCATTCATTCCTTTTGATTCTTTTATTATTTATTATTTCTAGATGTTGTCATTATTTTTGAGAAATAAATCAATTGCTAATTAAATCTATAAGGATCTTGAAATGGCAGTCAGTAGAAGTGGACATCAATCGCTTTATATGAGATGATGATTTAATTATTTTATTTATTAACTTTCAAGAAACCCTAATAAATTTGGTATTATTTAATTTAATATGGTTCTTGATGTTCAGTGATATCTATTTATAGCAAAAATATCAGCACCCTATCAATCAATTGGAAGGTGAAAGACAAAAGAAAAGGGAATTCTAGAAATACGACGCAGACTGGGAAGCGAATAACGTCGCTAAATCTTGTTTTAGCGCCAACACACTCTAAAGGATGCCTTTAGGTAGGAAAACACTCGAATCCACGAGCAAAACACTCGAAATTACGAGCAAAGAGTAATAACTCAAATCTACGAGCAAGAGGAAGAAAATAATTAAATTGATAATCAAAAGTTGAATAAAAATTTAATACTAAAAATAAAGATACAATGACCTTATATAGGCAAATGAAAAGAAATATTACTCTAATTAGGAACTATAACCTATTCCTAAAAGAAAACAAAAAGAATTAAAAGAGTCCTAATCCATTTAGGAAAACTAATTCTAATCCTAAGAGAGTAAAAAAAATAAACTAAAAGAATTTCTTTAGGTTTCTTAATTAAAGAAGTCTTCAGAAATTCTTATCCCTTCAGGAATCCATATGGAAGCCAATCTAAAAATTCAATTTTGCATATACGCTAAAACACGAGTGCCGGTCGAAGGCCGATTGATCGCTCTTCATTTATATCTGTCGACCAACAGTCGATCGATTGTAAAACCCAACTCTCTGTTGTGCCAATCGATCGGGCGTCGACCGTTAGCAATTCTGTAGCCCTCTGTGTTTGGCCGATCGACTGGGCGATTGACCGCAAACAAAAAAACTTGATCTTCTGTCAGTCGACCGGGTGGTCGATCGAGAACTGTGTCCGGCCTGTTGAATCTTAATCTTCTTGAAATACACTTAGAAGGGAGGTGAATAGGTGTTTTGCTAATCAAATGCAATTTAAAACTACTTATGATGGATTATGCAAACGATCACTCAAAACAAGAATTGAAGCCGAATTCCCCGTGAAGGGCTCTTGAACTTCTCTTTAATTCCTCTAGATAATGAGTTGAGGTACTCAATTGCCTCCTTGTTGAGATGAGTATAGACCGGTAATGAAAGTGATAGAATGAAAGCAATTATAGAATGCAAGATGAACAACTACACAAGTATGAAAAATAAAAAAACAATAGAGAGCAAGACAAACAATCACAAACACAAAGGAATTTGTTTCGAGGTTCGAGCCACTACTCAAAGTTCCCGCCTTCACCACTATGAAGGATTTCACTATCCTCTAAGGGATTTTCCACAAAGGGACCTTACACAAAGGAATTTCAACTTGGTCTACATAAGACCGAAGTTCACAACTTCACAAACTCAACCCTCTACACAAGCGGTAGCACAAAGTCAATTGAGGTTACAAAGTACTTGTGATCTAACAAGATCACAAACACTCTCTCTTACAATTTCCTATAGAGTAGAATATGATGTGTTGCTCAAGAAGTTAAGTGAGAGACAAAATTCAGTTAGAAAGAATAGAGAAATTTTAAAACCAACTGAAAATTACTTTGGAAAGAAATAACTAAGAGATTGAAAGCTAGAAAAACTTCTCTTTAGAAACAACTCGAAAACTTGTAAACTTGTGTATTTTTCTTGTCTAAAATCAAAACCAAGAACCCATATATATATATATATATATATATATATATATATATATATATATATATATATATATATAGGCAATGAATAAATGTCATTTATAAATCATACCAGGTCATTTGGTGTGTGTTTAGACACTTGGAAACAAAAAATTCCCATTGGAATCCACTAAAAACAAAACAGATTTAAAAACTAGCATGTCGGTCCGGTCGACCGACCGGTCATCAAGAATAGAGCCGCTGGCTCCGGTCGACCGCTCAGTATTTTAAAAAGAGAATTTTAAACTATCGGTCGACCGACCCAACTGAGTTAGGGTCTCTCAGTCGGTCGACCGTCCGGTCGACTGTAAGGGTTAGCGGTCGACCAGTCGATCGACCAACAACGTGCACAAACGTGCACACCCCTGGCCAAAAGGCCCGGTCGACCGATCTGGCCTGCAATGGGCACCGGTCGACCAGGCGGTCGACCGTTCTGGCCTGAAACAGTTTTTTATGTATGGATTTGAATATCAAACAATTTTCAAAATATTTATATTGATTTTCCAAAACTTTGAAACAAAATAAAGATATGTAATTTGGAGCTCAAAAATTTGTGTTGAAAACTTGTTAAAAACTCTGTAGAAGATAGAAATTTTGGCTCTTGTTAAAAACTGGCTAAAAGAACTCATATTTATAGGGTCTCCAAAAACTAGTCGTTGGAGACAGAACATAGGCCAGAGTGGCCTGTCGGTCGACCGGCCAACGGTTAACTTTTCCGACCGGTTGGGTTGTCGGTCGACCGTTCAGTCAACCGGGGCAACCTGAGACTTGAGTTGATCCAGTTGGTTGACCGCTCGGTCGATCGTAGCTAACCGCTTGGTGGACCGAGCCTAGCTACGGTTGACCCGTCGGTCGGCCGAGCAAAGGCAAAGGCTTGTGCACGTTTCTGTGCACGTCAGGGCCGCTCGGTCCACCGAGCCGTGTGTTGGCCGACCGACCAGGATTTAAGGGATTAAAATTTGGATTTAAAACACCCTTAAAAATTCCAACAAAACTCCATAAATTCAACAAAAATAAGGTCATGTAAATATTTGAAGCACAAATATGTGTGATCAAAAATCAACACATATTACAAATAATTTAAACTATTTTTGAGGTAAATAATTTAAGGGTTAAACCAAAAACTGTATTTTCTGAAAACTAAACTTTTAATAGAAATCCGATTTTTCTATAAACTTGTATAAATACCAATGTTCTAAATGTCGGATGTCGGCATAATATCAAAAGGCAAAATGTAAAGTCGAATTGCGGATATCAGGAAAATTTTGGGGATATTTGCTCAATTTTGGAGGTCATATATATATATCATAAAGTATGTCCTAAATATTCTAAAACATCACATATATGATGTCTCTATATGTATAATTAATAAGTTATACTAGCAATAATTTTATCTAATCATATCCAATAAACATAGTTAGCTTCCAATAAAAATTCAAAAATGTCTCAAAAGGTTTCATGATGACTAACTACTAACATTAACATCAACAAAATGTCAAAGCCTCATAGATTGCAGTTGAGCATTCATTCACGAGCGAGAATCAGTTAATGGTGTCCTATTTCAAATTAATTACCCTCAGATTTAATGATGTGAATCAAATTAGGAATGAGCGAGTAGTTTAAAGTAGAAAGAAATGAGGAAGAGAACTCGCCTTTGAGATTCGTGAGCAGTCCCGGATTCGAGAGCTCGCCGGAGTGGAATCTTCGATGGAGGAGAGAGATGACAGGGCTCGTCAGAGCTTAGAAGGACTTCTTGAGTCCTCATCTCTGGGTTCTCGTCGGGGCTCAACGGAGCTCAGCGGACCTCGTCAGGGCTGGCGGTGCTCGTCGGGGCTTGGCAGGGCTTCTCGGGTCCTCGTCGGGGATCGTGGAGACTCGCTGAAGGTCGTCGGAGGTCAGTCGAAGCTCGCTGAAGGTCATCGGCGCTCGTGAAGACTCGTCGGAGGTCAGTCGAGCTCGTATCTCTCTTTAGCCTCCTCATTTCTCTTTCTTTCTCGTGCGCATGATGAAATTAGGGATGTGAATGAGCCATAATTCCTTCTCTTCTCTTATAAAATAAGGGTCGGTTGGGTTAATAGGTTCAAATCAAAAGAAAAAATAAAACAAAATGAAATATCAATTCGGGCGATAATTGGAACCCCAAAATCGGCTGAAATTTCAGAAATTTGCTGAAATTTCACTGACATTAACTCGATTTCAAAATTGGAAATGGGGTAGCCGATTTCGTGTCGGCCACATGAATTTCTTGACATTTCTGCCGAAATTTCGAAATGTCGGCCGACATTTAGAACATTGATAAATACAAAAATAAGATATTGAAACACATTTGAAATATAGTATGTATGGATAGAATCTAATACACAGTAAATGATATATCCTTCTTTTTGACAGTAAATACCAAAACAAGTTTTGACAAAAATAAAACTTAAACACATGACTAGATACATCAAAATAAGTTTTTCTCAACATATTTGAATCATCAATGTATAAGGATGAAATTCAATATACATATAAATCATGTAAACTTGTTTTGATTCTATCTATTCATGAAATTGAAAGATATATTCTTGAAACTCAATAAACTCAAAAACGAAGTGGTTAAACAGAAACTAAACTATTAAACTTTTGTATGTGTGTAATATTTGAGCAATTCAAAACTAAACTATCCTTACACAAGATCTAAACAATAAAACTTAGATACAAGTCTTATTGTCGATCTTCTTCTCCAAGACGACTCGATCCAAACACGATCCAAAGAGCTTAACTCCATCTCGTGTACTAGATGCGATCTTGACGTGCGAGCTCTTGAATCAACTCGTACTAGCTTCAAAACTTGACTTCACATCTTTGTTAAAGTTAAACACCAACAATGATCTTGACTTATATCTGAAACTTAGTAAACACAAGATCATTAGAATATAACTTTATAAATTAGTCATCATCAAAACTAGGGTGAAAGGCCTTCGGGCCAACAATGCCAAGGTGGTTTAAGCCTCAAAAGACCATTGAAACCCTATCTGACTTGATTTTCCATTGGCTTTCCAACATGTTCCACAAGTTTATCACTTTTCAATGAGTTGAAAACTTTCTCAAGAACCTCAGCAAGCTTAAAAAATATACAACTTATGATTCGTAACTGAAAATTGTACCATTGCTGCCCCTGACCTGATTTACTTTCGGCTATGAGGAGTCAACAATTTGCTCCAATCAGAACAATTCGTAACACTCCAAACGCTGTCTAAAACCAAGAAAAAGTTGTTAGAAACCATCATCTTTCCCTTGAGAGCATCTTGAAGAGGGGTATGGTTATTGATCAGATCTCTCCTTCGTTGTAGATTCTAGCATATTTGCTGTGATCTATTCTACATCGAAGCTTGTAAAGACACACGCCCACATTTTGAGATCAAATGAATTTTGTACATCCTTATCCCGATCTGATTGTTCTTCTATTGCACCATAGTTGCAAGGCGTCTCTTAACTCGTGTAGGCTGCAACAAGGTTGCGGGCAAGTCGGTCGTTCGATGAGAATCAGATCTGTTGACCTGTCAGTCGATCGATGTTAAGTCGATCGATGTTGAGTCTCTCTTAGTTGACTGCTCTTCAATCAGCTGCTGAGGGGGTGGTTGTAGTCGAGGTGGCTGATTTGGTGGAGGTTTAGTTAGATGTATGGGTGGAAGTGGTGGTGGAAAATTGGTTGATTGATGATCCCGTCCGCTTCGGTACGTACCATCGGCTAGACTCCGATCATCGATCTTAAGGGTTGATTGTGGTGGTGGAAGATTTGATGATAGAGGATCTCGTCTGCTTCAGTACGTACCATCGGCTAGATGTCGGCCACCCATCTTACGGGACAATCTCTCGAGTTCTTGGAGCATCTTGTGCAAGATTGAGTTTATAGTGCGGAGATCCCCTGAAATTAGGGCCGAGCATTGGTCGGTTCGGTTCAATTTTTGCTAATTTTGCAAAACTGAACCGAACCATTTAGATTTAGGAATCGAACTGAGCTGACTCGGTTCGGTTCAGTTTTTCGGTTTTTTCAGTTAGGCACATATATTTCCACCATTTTCTGCATTTTTTAATCACAATTATATTATCATCCTCTAATATTCTAATCTCAAATATCCAATACTCAAATTAGAAACAAGAAAAAGACCCTAGCCTCAATATGAATTGAAAATTTCATGTTCTCAAACTTTTACAATGTATTTGGGATCTTATTATTAAATCTCACTTAATTATTACTAACTTCTGATGACAAGAATGCAAAAGAAAGAATTGCACTAATATAAATATTATTCTTAATTGTGATGATGTACTTAACATAACTTATACATGTTCAACATAAAAAAAATGGTATTGGTAAAAATAATGAGATAAGGTTCCACCTGTTTTTGTTATGAACCACATGATTCAGTAAATTGAATTTAGGTGGGGTGATATTTAGGGGTGAGAGATTCGGTTCGGTTCGGTCGGATTCGGGTTTCGGAACCCAAAATTGAAAAACTAGAAGGGTTCGGTTCGGGTTCGGGTTCGGCTTCGGGTTTCGGGCGGTTATTTCGGTTATACCTGAACTCTGCTCACCCCAACCTGAAATAGCGCCCATCATTGTGGAAAGGCTTCTCAATCTATCATCGTCTCCTGCCATCATTGAAAAATTGCCAAAGCTCTGATATCACTTGATGTAGACTGGGAAGCGAACGACGCAGACTAGATCTAGTTCTAGCGCCAACGAACTCTAAAGGATGCCTTTAGGTAAGAAAACACTCGAATTCATGAACAAAGCACTCGAATTCACGAGGAAAGGGAACCAACTCGAATCCATGAGCAAGAGGAAAAACTGAATTTAATTGATAATCAAAAGTTGAATATTAAAAACAAAGATACAATGGTCTTATATAGGCAAATAAAAAGAAATACTACTCTAACTAAGAAACTATAACATATTCCTAAAAGAAAGCAAAAAGAATTAAAAGAGTCCTAATTCATTTAGGAAAACTAATTCTAATCTTAAGAGAATAAAATAAAAATAAACTAAAAGAATTTCTTTAGGTTTTCTAATTAAAGATGTCTTTAGAAATCCTTATCCCTTCAGGAATCCAACCGGAAGTCAATCTGAAAATCCAATTCTGCAGGGACGCTGAAACACGAGCGTCGGTCGAAGGTCGGTCGACCACTCTTTACTTGTGTCGGTTGATTGGGCAGTTGACCAACTGTAAATTCCAATTATCTGTTGTTGTGTCGGTTGACCGTTAGCAATTCTGTAGCCCTCTGTATTTGGCCGGTCGACTGGATGGTCGACCGCAGTCAAAACTTGATCTTTTGTTGGTCGATTGGACTGTCGACTGAGAACTGTGGCTAGCCTGTTAAACCTTGATCTCTACTGCTGCAGCCTTGACTTCCTACATCAAAATAGTTGACTGATATATTGATTTGCTTAAGGATATTCATTTCTTTTCAATATTTTGGAGTTGGTACAAGCCGTAACAAGTTTGATCACAAATCTAATGCTATCAACAAGCACATTGGATAAGAGATCTGAGAAAAATATAATAGTAGTATTATTTGGCTCGAGCCTCTTTGTTGCCACTGCTCATTTGATTTGGGTAGTGTAGGGATGTTTAGCTTGTAGAGACACAAACCCACATTTTGAATTCAAAGCAATTTTGTACTCCTTATCCTGATCTGATTGTTCTTCTATTGCACCATAGTTGCAAGGCGTCTTATTAACTCGTGTTGGTTGTAACAAGGTTGCAGGCAAGTCGGTTGTTCGATGAGAATCAGGTTCGTTGACCTGTCAGTCGATCGATATTAAGTCGATCGATGCTGAATCTCTCTTGGCTGACTTCTCTTCAATCGGTTGCTGATGGGGGTGGTTATAGTGGAAGTGGCTGATTTGGTAGTGGTTAAGGTGGATGTATCGGTGGATGTGGTGGTGGAAAATTAGTTAATTGATGATCCCGTCCGCTTTGGTATGTACCATCGTCTAGACTCTCATCATCGATCTTAAGGGTTGGTTGTGGTGGTGGAAGATTTGATGATGGAGGATCTCGTTTGCTTCGATACGTACCATCAGCTAGACGTCGACCATCCATCTTATGGGACAATCTCTTGAGTTCATGGAGCATGTTTTCCAAGGTTGAGTTTATAGTGTGGAGATCCCTTGAAATAGTGCCCATCCTTGTGAAAATATCGCAATTCATTGTCGTCTCTTGCCATCTCGAAAAATTGCCAAAGCTCTGATACCACTTGACGCAGATTGGGAAGCGAACAACGCATGCTAGATTTAGTTCTAGCGCCAACGAACTCTAAAGGATGCCTTTAGGTAGGAAAACACTCGGAAGTAGTTATTACCACCCCAAAAATGAGAAAGCCCCCCCATCCCAAAAAAAAAAAAAAATTTACAAGAGTACCATTATTTTTTCCCACTTCACCCATGGTGAAATGTCCAAAAAACCTCTTCTTCCTCTTTCCTTCCTCTCCTCCTGCTCCCCCATCATCTTCTTCGGCGTCCCCCCCCACGCCCCCTCCCTCCGCTGGCCATCCCCCTGGCGACCACCGGCCTTCCCCGCGCTCCTCCGCCTCCCCCGGCGAACTCCCCCGTGTCCCTTCGCCTCCCCACGGCTCCCCCTGGCGAACTCTCCGGCGCCTCTCCGCCTTCCCCCCGCGCCCTTCCCCTCGCGCCTCTCCGCCCCTCCCCCCGCGCCTTTCCCTTCCTCCCGCCCATCCCCTCATTCCCTATTTCAGCCACTCTGGCCGAGCAGAGCTGACTCTGTTTGGCCGGAGTTGGCCGAACAAAGCTTCCTGTCGAACAGAGAGAGTCAGCTCTGTTCGACCGTAGTGGCCAAACAGAGGGGGGCGAGGGGATGGGGGGAGAGGAGGGGAGGGGAAGGCGGGGGGCGCGGGGTGACTACGCAGGAGGGGAGGCGGAGGGGTGCGGGGGGAGGCCGGAGGGGGGCGGCTGTGGAGGGGGGAGGGGGGTTCGCCAGAGGGGGGGTTCACCGGTGAGGGAGGAAAGAAAGAAATGGCATTTTGGACATTTTAAAAAATTTTTAGGGTACCTTAACAATTTTGGGAGTGCCTTAATCAAGGCTCTTATCATTTTAGGGGTGGTAATAACTGTGCCCAAAACACTCGAATCCACGAGCAAAGGTTATCAACTTGAATCCACGAGTAAGAGGAAAACTGAATTTAATTGATATTCAAAAGTTGAATACTAAAAATAAAGATACAATAGCCTTATATAGGCAAATAAAAAGAAATACTACTCTAATTAAGAAACTATAACATATTCCTAAAAGAGAGCAAAAAAGAATTAAAAGAGTCCTAATTCATTTAGGAAAACTAATTCTAATTTTAAGAGAATAAAATAAAATAAACTAAAAGAATATCTTTAGGTTTTCTAATTAAAGAAGTCTTTAGAAGTCCTTGTCCCTTTAGGAATCTAACTGAAAGTCAATCTGAAAATCCAATTCTGCAGAGACGTTGAAACACGAGCGTCGGTCGAAGGCCGGTCGATCGCTCTTCACTTATGTCGGTTGATCGGGCAGTCGACCGACTGTAAATTTCAACTATTTGTTGTTGTGTCGGTTAACCGTTGGCAATTCTGTAGCCCTCTGTATTTAGCCGGTCGATCGTATGGTCAACCGCAGTCAAAACTTGATCTTCTGTTGGTCGATCGGGCGGTCGACCGAGAACTGTGTCTAGCCTGTTAAACCTTGATCTCCTACTGCCGCAGCCTTGACTTCCTACATCAAAATAGTTGAGTGATATATTTGATTTGCTCAAGGATATTCATTTCTTTTCAATATTTTGGAGTTGGTACAAGCCGTAACAACAAGTTTGATCACAAACCTAATGCTGTCAACAGGCACATTGGATAGAGATCTGAGAAAAATACAATAGTAGTATTATTTGGCTCGAGCCTCTTTGTTGTCATTGCTCATTTGATTTGGGTGGTGTAGGGATGTTTAGCTTGTTATTAGGTTTCTGTTAATTTTCCTAGAATTATTTTGAGTCGTGTTAGATTATTTTTCACTGGTTTAAGGGGATGTTCTACTTTTTGATGTAAGAAACAAGTTTGAAGCTTATGGAGTACTGTACTGCTATCCAAGTTGATAGATGAAAAAAAATCAACCTGGAACCAAATAAGATTGACTAGCGTCTGCTACCTTCTGAATTCATTCTGTTGATTGCAGCTTCATATTCGATTGATTCTGTATGCGTTACCTTCCATCTTCACTAGTGCACAACTTATGGGATGCCACTGCCCCAGGGCGGTGCGAACAAATATGGACATCTATCTGTATCGGTTGCGAGTATGGATACAAGTCCAGAGAATCGTATCAATATCAGGACTATCCGCGATTGAAAACGGGATATGGATATGTACAAGTCATATAGGATCCATAACTATTGTTTTCCCTTGTATCCAATTCGTACCTGTATTTGACTTTGGCGGGATACGGATATTGTTCCGTGTATTGAACTTAGATTACTTTGGGCACTGACAAGAACTTGACATAATGTAACTCAACTTGTATAAGCAAATTCTAATATTGCATCAAACTGTCACAGGTTTTTCATTCTACACAACTGAAGAGAGCTTCACAATATGGACAGGTGATCGAAGGTTTTCCCTTCATGCCCCCTTTTCCCATCTTGTTCTTGTTATCGCGTTTGATTGCTAACTCCACCGATCTATTCTGGTTATCTATTCAGCCAAAATAGTTATGGACAGAGTCTGACAGATCAAAGGGTTTTGGGTTCATGCCATTCACATCACAGGAGGAAGCAGATGAAGCTGTCTCAGAGAAATGAATGACCAAGGTAAAAAGAAACTATTTGGGTTGAATTTCGATTGATGGTGATCTGCTAATAGATTGGCACATGAAATAACTGCGTGCAGAAATTTAATTGCAGAACGGTGTTCATGGACCATGTATGCGTCGGAAAAGGAGGATTCGATTGTAAAATTATTTTGATTGGATAGAAAATTACAACAGATCAGTCTTCCGATTACAAGGGAGGGAGGATGTTGAGTCGTGAATCCTCCCTTTGTTTAAGGCTGGTTCTTCAAGTGGCGGTGGAGAGTGAATCTTATTCTCCGTTGACCAGGTGAACGTTGAGATCTTCCGGGGCCTTTTCTCTTCGGGTGGTTGACGGAGTAACACAGCTCTGTCGACCAAAACTCTCAAAGAGATTGTCGGCAAACGCTAACTTGAACACAGCAAGTTCTCTGAAGGGTTGAACTCTCTCTCTTTTCTCTCAGAGCTCTTTCTCCCCCAAAATCCTCCGACCCCTTCTTCATAGCGACGGGGCTATTTATAGGGGTTTCAGGGGCGTACGTGCCTCCTAAAAACACTCCATAATGGGGCTAACTTTCCCCGTTATGTGGGCCGTGATTGGCCCCGAAACCGGGACGGTTACAACTGAGACGCGGGTGTCAACCCACGCGCCTTGGAGCTGCTGAGACGCGGGTTTCGACCCTCGCGCCTTGGTGCGGCTGAGACGCGGGTTTCGACCCTCGCGCCTTGGTGCTGATGAGACGCGGGTTTCGACCCTCGCGCCATAGTGCTGCTGAGACGCGGGTTTCGACCCTCGCGCCTTGGTGCTGCTGAGACGCGGCCAAAATTGGCTTTGCGTCTAGAACTTGGAATTCTGCTTTTTAATGGCTTATCTTTTAGTGATTTTTAGACAGCCTACAGAACCCCCTCCAAAGTTTCGATATTCCGCAGTTAAGTGGGACGGATTTTGAAATACTTTGGACTCTAGCTGAATCCACTTTTATGATTTGGACTGACAAAGCTTCGGGCTTGATCTTGTTTGGAGTATGGCCTTCGTGAGTGTACTGTGGAACTCTTTGAAGCCGCCAAAACTGATCGCGTGGAGTGTCTAGATACACAGTCTAAACCTCCCCGATGCTTTAAGTTTGTCGTTGGTGTACTTTAAACCAGAGGTGGGCAGTCGTCTGCTTGTGCCAGTGTACTTTTGAACTGAATTGCAGAAGCAAGGACAACACGCCAGTTCTGTGGACGCAGGGGTGATACTACTTTTGGGATGACAACGCGACTGTTACTCCATGAGGTAGACGCGACTTTGACCGGGTCGAACAGGTGCGATCTTCGAAAGGACACATCTTTTGGGTGAGGACGCAGCTTTGAATCACTCTGAGAGACGCGGTTGCAGTTCTCTCGACTGGAATGAAGAGGGACGCCATTTTCGATTTCGCAAAGGGACGCCAGTTCCTGGATGTGGCTCTCGGGTCTGCGTTTGATGCAACTTCCTAGGCGTTACATGCAGCTTGTCATAAAGATTTCGTTGGATCTTTAAATGTCAAGTTGAGTTTGACGATTGGGGACTCGTATCATCCGTTGTTTCCCGAAGCGGTTGTCCACGCGTCGGTTCTTCATTGGGCTTAGGCGTTAATGCCTTTTAATGTCAAACCGGCGCTGGCGGTTAGAGACCAGCGTCTTCGATGCTTCCCGAAGCGACGCTCCACGCGTCAGCCTTCCATTGGGCTTTGACAGTCGTGCGGTCATTAAGGCCGACGGTTCTAATTGATGAACCATTAATTATGGTTATTATGGGCTGCCTATAAATAGGGCTTACCCCCTTCCTTTAGCAGTCCCATACTTGGACTATTCTCTTTTAACAGCGAGTGCTCTGAGAGACTCCATTTTCTCCCTTCAAGGACTTTACCAGGGGCTTGCCTCCATGGATGAAGATGACCCAGAGCTTTCATGCTTCTGTTTGGTCTCTTCAGAAGATTACCACTGTCTAGTGATTTCAATAACAGAAAGCGTCTCTTTGAGCTCCTTTTATGTCCGCGCTTCAATGCAGAGAATTCAACTCTTAATAGAGGCCTCTGCGGGTACGCCGTCCCAATTTGTCATGATATTTTTTAGTCCAACTAAGTCTGAATTTTGATATCTCTTAAAGAGATCATCATCTGGATTTTCTCCTGAAGTCAGTTGGTGCCTTCCTCTTTTGAAAGTTGCACTATTGACTTAGACTTCTCTGGACGCGAGTATAGTAGACTTAGGCGCCTCGCCGTAGGTTTTGCACATAGAGCTCGCGTCTTGAGGCTGTCGACTTAGGAGAATTTCAACTCAGACTGGAGGTCTCAGGCCTGAATCTTGCAACTCCTGTTCATCCGACAGGGAGACGGCATTTTCGCGTCTGATTCTCTTCGCGTCTCATATTTTAGACGCGGGTACAAAACTATGGTCAAACTCTGTATGTTGTCACAGCTTTGATCGCGTCTGTTTCCGCCCCGCAGATGTTCGCTGCGCGGGTCATTCTTGCGTCTGACGATTTCAGCAATAACTGTGTCTGTCACTTAGTTTTTCTGTTGAAGTATACTAAGCTTCAGATCTTCTAATTTTGTTGCTTCTTGCAGGTAGGCTTGATCATCCTTTTTCATGTTCGCTGGGCCCTTGGGAGAATATATCGGCCAGCGAACTTGGTCGATGGTCGACCACAGGAGAAGTCATGACTCCTGCCTTCAGGAGATTGGGACCGGACCCTCGCCAAGATCTCTTTGGATTCAATGGATCAGTCATGCTTCTTGGCATGGCATGGTCAGAGTGAGGATGGCGGCGGGGGTAGCGGTGGATATAGTGGTGGGTAGCATCCCCTGTGAGGTCTCAAAACCTCCTCTCTTACCGCAGAAGTGACATCGAGGGAACTCCATGCCTACTGAATGACCTTCTGGTGGAAGAGATGTTCATCAACGAAGGATCATACCCCCACTTCGGATGATCAGGTGGAATCAGAAGACTCTGCTGCCTTTCGACCTCAAGAAACACCATTGTTCTTGATCAACCAGGGACTTCTTCGAAGTTTACATCATGCATCGTGGTGCAACCAGCTTCTGATCGTTGCCACAATGTCCGATCCTACTTTGGTGCCCTTCCAAACATCTTATACTATGAATTGTATGCAGCTTTGAGGAGTGAGTGCAACCTCTGAGAGATAGAGGGACTTCTTTGTGTACTCCTTAACTGTAACACTCAATCTCATTGCATAAGAGAGCGTTTTGTATCACTTTCATATGCCTGGATATAAATAAAAGTGACATTTTTCTTTTTGTCTCTTCTATTGTCTTGAGCTCTCTCGTCTCTTTTTGGTCAGACGCATAGAAGTAAAGAATCTTTGGCTTGTCAAAACTATGATGAAAATTTTAACAAGTAAAATTTTGTGGAGAAAAGATCCTATTTCAGGAACCCCACAATGCTGTCAGAGGTGTGATATTAACTTGACAGAGATAAGATAATTTTGGTGGGCCTGCCACTTTATAAAAGGAAAGTGACAGGTTGAATTGGTACCCCCAGGAAGATGAGCTTTTATCAAAGGTTTAAGCTCAACTGGAGAGTTGATGAAAACACTGTTAACGGTGTAATGTTAACCTAACAATGTTTTTTTTTAAGTAGACTTGTTATTCTGTTAAGGAGAACAACAAGTGAGACTAGGCTCGCGGGGAGTCTAGGAAAGTCTTTACCGTTAGAGGTGTGATATTAACTTAACGGGTTGAATGTAGTCTTATCAGAAGTGTAATGTTAACTTGACAAGAATGTAAGTCAGAGGTGTGATATTAACTTGACTCAAAAGCTTTTCAGTTTTATTTGAGAAAACTAAAAGTGTCACTGTCATAGGTGTAATGTTTAACTTGACAATGAGGGTAATGCTAGAGGTGTAATTTTGAACTTGGCATTAGTCATCTCGACTTCAGCGAGGAAGTCCGAGGAAAAGTCGTGGCCGTAAGTGTATTGTTGAACTTGGCGATGACCTGGATGCTAGAGGTGTAATTTTGAACTTAGCATCGTTCATTTCAGTTTCGATATGGAAGTCTGAAGGAAGGTGACTGTCAGAGGTGTGATGTTAACCTGACAGAAACTCGATGTACTGTTTAGAAGTATAATGTTAACTTAACAGAAATTTGTCAGAGGTGTGGTATTAACTTTGACAAATTTGGATTTGCGATATGAGCAATTTGAGAACCTGTCATTCTATTGATGAGAATTGGCAAGTGAAAATTAAAGTGTCAGAGGTATAGTGTTAACTTGACAAATTTGGATTTGAGATATGAGCAATTTTGAAGACTTGCCATTCTATTGATGAGAATGGCAAGTGAAATTTGAAGTGCCAGAGGTATAGTGTTAACTTAGCAACGACTGTATTTTGTAGACCTACCATTCTGTGGATGAGAATTGGTAAGAGATTTTGGAGGGGAGAGTGGAGTCAAGTCCACTTAGGATTTTTAGCAAACCCTCAGCTATCAACGGATTTGAGGTGCCTTTACCAACTACCGTTTGAGTTGGGCTAGCCATGCTATTCCCCTCAGCATGATGAGTTGTCGAAGATTTATTGTAACGCCCCGATTCCAAGGCTACGGGGACGTCACTGCGACGTACATACGCAGGTCAGAAATACCCTACGTATATACGCTAAGCATCAGTACAAATAAGAATCAGAGTACGACAAAGCGTAGCGTCCTTTCATATGCCAACATAGGAAGTACAAGGTACAAGGTTATCACAGAATGTGACATATATTTACATATCGCATGCATCATATATCACAGCCAAACTCAAAAATACTATTTACAATATGATTACAAAGATGCTCACGAGCTGAAGAAAGGTCCCGTGAGCCAAAAGGAAAGTCTGGGATGACAGCAACCGAGACTAATCAGCCTGCTCGGAAAGGAAAGCCTGGTCCTCCACAGAAGGCTCCACCTCGATCCAAGGTTCGGAACCTGAACATACAAATTCAAGGGAGTCAGGACCTCCCAACAAGTAGAGCAGGTAACAGCCGAGTGGCAACAGAAACATGAACATGAGGGTTGTACAATATCATGAGTAAAAGAATCACAACGTATAATAAACGGAAGGGCAATGTATACACTTAAGCTTACGGCTTCGTGAGATTAGTACTTCGAGGGAATAATCCAAACAAGGAAACCCTCATCTATATACCTTCATCTCATGTCACCGTAATCCAAGCGCATACAACACCCGCAATTAGCGTCTTATTATTGTTATTATTATTACTCGTCTTACCCTGATATCTAGCTATGTGAACTAGCGTCCCAGCCCACATAGATCCATATCCGAGTAAAGCAAGGTTGTTATTGGAAACCAGCGGGGGTATCAACGAACTATGTTTACAGTGGGTCCCGTGCATACCCGGGACCACGGCCCAGGATGTTCCGTTGCTTGGTGGACGGAACCTGCCGCAAGGCTAACAGGAGGGACTTATTGTATGCCCTTATCATGATGGTACCAGGAAGGAGGGAGCCAGCACTCCCCTCGGTCGCCTGGAGGCCCACAGGTCAGACCGGAAATTTAGTTACACAACATACCTAATACCACTGTAAACACGAACACATATTGACAGCCGCATGTTTCCCCCGACCCAATGCAAGTTGTCTTATTTTATGAATATTAGGTAATTATCAATTTCGGGAATGAGCAGGAACATGTCAGGAATACAGGTATATCAGGAGTACTGGTTCGTACTATCATGTAATCAAGTTGGTAAATCATGAAGTCCGGTCATCATTCCCGTTACAGTGATAATTATAGGAGTCAGGTGTATCATGCCTTGTGTTAATGGATAGCATGATAAGAGGTGATATTCATCAAGTAACAAGTCATGAAATAACAATATATATAATGCATGTTCCAAGTATAAGACTTATTCCCAAGAAAATAGTTAATCAAAGTGATTCAGTCAAGATTAGTCGACTAAGGAAGGTGATTAGTCGACTAATGGGGGAGTTAGTCGACTATAGGAAAAGGCAAGTCGACTAGTAAGGTGGCGTTTCAGGAGATCAGCGTTTTCAGAAAAAGGGTTAGTCGACTAGGGTATTGGGATAGTCGACTAGTCTGCTGCGTTTCGCAAAACGGCGTCTACGAAGTCGCGTTTCACAGGTCCGCGTCTTGCCACAAGTCCGCGTCTCATGAATCCGCGTTTCACAAGTCCGTGTCTTGCCACAAGTCCGCGTCTCATGAATCCGCGTTTCACAAGTCCGCGTCTCACCAGAAGGAGTTAGCCAGTAAGGGGATGAAAGAGTAGACCGCGTTTCAAGAAAGAGCGCGTCTCTCAAGGTCGCGTTTCCAAGAGCCGCGTTTCCCAGAGCTGCGTTTCCAAGAATCGCGTCTCAGGAAAGTTAGTCGACTAGGGATAATAATTAGTCGACTAATAGGGTGCGTTTCAGAATAACAAGGCTGCGTTTGCAAGAGAGCTAGTCGACTAATGGGCTGGCCAAGTCGACTAATATGGGTGCAGAACAGAGAACAGATCCTGATAATTGAGGGCTGAGTTTGTTGATATTATTACAAGTATAGAATTAATGTCCAAGTCTTGGCGAGTAGAATTACTCGCCTAGAACGCGTCCAATGTCCAGCAAGAGTGCCAAGTGAAGAAGATGATCCCTTGCCAAGTCAATCACCAAAACGATCACCGGAATAATCGTGAACGATTACCGGGAAATCTACGGTGATGAAGCTCGGTCCCAAACCAAAAGGAGGGCACCGGCCTAGAGTCCTGTCAACCGAGAAGAACACGGCCCCAAACCAAAAGGAGTGGCCGGTCTCCACAAAAGGAAGAGGTTGATGGTGCAAGTCCAGTTCAATATGGCAAAACGAGATTTTGCAAACGGCGTGACGGGAATGAAACTATAGTCCGCCGGAAAGAGGTTGACGAGGAGGCAAGGATGGTATGCTCGGTGGAGGCTACGGTGGTGCAGGTGGTGGTGGAGATGGTGGTGAAGTTTTGGTGGAAAAATGGGTTCTTTGGTGGTGAAGAAGAGGAAGAAGATGGTGATGGAGATGATGTTTTGGTTTGTTGTTGTAGTTGGAATGGAGGAGTATATGGAGGGGAGATTGGTGGATGGAATGGTGGAAGAGATGGTGGTGTATGGAGGGTGGAAGGGTGAGAATGGCCAGCCAAAGGGCTGTTTCTTGCTGCTGTGGACGTTCTCAGGAAGTGGAGAAGGAAGAAGAAATGAAAAAGTGAGAGAGAGAAGGAGTGGGGGAGTTATATATAAAGGGTAAGTTAAGATTATAACAAGTTTGCCATTCACTCAATGAAACTTGCGTTTCATGCTAAATTGGCCGCGTCCCACCACTCAAGGCTGCGTCTAGCTGCTGCTGGACGCAGTAAACAACCCTGCGTCCAAGAAAACCAAGATTGTGTTTACAGGAAAGTCAAAGAGGTATGGGTGATTTGACTAGTGTTTGATTGGCCCATAAGCTTTAAATGCAGCATGGAGAGGATGGCTGCATTTAATGATGGATCCAGCTGGTGAAATCTCGCGTTTGAGGAAGGAGAGAGAAATACGGTAAAAAGAGAAAAGTGGAATACTTGATAAATTCTCGGCATCTGGGAAAATACCGAAAACTCCAGGAATGACCAAAAATTGAAGTATCTCAGAAAGCTATCCAAAAATTCACAAAAATCATAAATATTATGAAATGACTTTGGTGAAATCGGTTTCTAGAAATTCTATCTCATTTTCAAAACAAAAATCCTGAAATATACTGGGATCGGTGTCTACACCGGGTAGGCTGAATTTTCGATAAAATCTGAAAATTTCCAGAAAATGCCCAAAGGAAGAAAACATAATTCTAAGAAGGAATGTGAAAGCAGAATCCGGAAATTTGATTCCAATTGTAAATTAAATTCCTGGAATCAACCAGTGATACTAGTCGACACGGTTTGAAGATTTACAATTTTATTCTGAAAAATTCCAGAAAATCATGAAAAATCTAGAATATTAAAAAATAATATTTGAAATTAAAATTAGTCAAATCTGAATACCAAACAGATCAAATCATGCAGTACTGCTATATGAGTAAGTATTAAATAGCAGAAAATAAAATAAAATAAAATAATAATAATAAAATGCACCAAAAATCAAGATACGTAACTGTGCACGTATACTGGGAATGGGGTGTTACATTTATGTTGGGCTTAGAAGCCAACATTTTCCTCTATCCTTAGCCGTCGGAGGCGTCGGATGTTAATGAAGAAGCTTTCCTGTTTTGATCAGAGGTGTACTTTTAACTTGATCGGAGGGGGAACACTATCTAAGGATAGTATTTCTTTAGGAATCTGCCATTGATCGGCATCATGAGTGTATCGTCATTTGACGTTATGAGACGATATGACCCATTTGAGTAGATTGACTCTACTACAAATGGCCCCTCCCATTTGGGCTGAAATTTTCTTTTGTCTTGTGCGTCATTACCATGGGTCTTCTGACGGCTAAGACAAGATCGCCTTTCTTGAAAGTTCTCATTTTAACTTTCTTGTTGAAGGCTCTAGTAATTCGAGCTTGGTAAAGCTCGATTTGCTGTTGGGCCTGCAGACACTTACTGTCTAAGGCCTCCAATTCTAGAGTCGCTGTCGATGCTTCTCCTCTGTTGTCATCTCCGCTGTCAGGGCGACGCGTAGAGATGGAATTTGAATTTCGAGTGGAAGCACGGCTTCACACCCATAGACCAAAGAAAATGGCGTAGTTTTAGTTGGGGTTCGCACAGTTGTGCGGTAGGCCCATAAGCATTCACCCAGCTTGTCGTCCCAATCACGTTGACTTTTCGAGACGAATTTCTTGAGAAGCTTGCCAATGGTCTTGTTGAAAGCTTCTGCGAGGCCGTTAGCGGCAGGATAGTATGCCGTTGAGGACACGCTCTGGATTCTGAACTTGGCGCAGAATCTCTGGAAAGCCTGGCTGATGAACTGGGGTTCGTTGTCGTGGACAATTCGCCGAGGTACCCAAAAACGGTAAATGACGTGATGTTTCACGAATTTGATCACATCAGATGACTTCACCTCCTTCAAAGGAAGGGCCTCAGCCCATTTGGAGAAGTAATCGGTTATGACCAAAATAAACCGTTGCCCTTTTGACGATGGAGGGCTGATAGGGCCAACCACATCCATCCCCCACATTTCAAATGGCCAAGTAGAAGTCGTGGAGTGAAAGTAGCCTGGTGCTTGATGGATGAAATCGCCATGTACTTGGCAGGCGTGACATCTTTTGCCATAGGTGATGGCGTCAGCGATCATCTTGGGCCAATAATATCCCAACCTTTGGAGTCGGTATGCAAGTTTTGGGCGAGGTTGATGGGCTCCACACATGCCGTCATGGGCTTCTTTCAATACCTCCTGTGCCTCCTTTTGTGAAAGGCAGCGAAGCAAGATCCCGTCATGCGATCGACGATACAGTGTTCGCGTAATCGCATTATAGTAGTATTTGGGGAGTTTCCTTCGAATGGCAGCCACTTCCTTGGTGTCCTCAGGCAAGATGCCATACAGGACATAATCGATGTAAGGGAATCGCCAGTCTCTAGGTTCTGGACCGGCTGACGACTCGAGCACTTCCTTGTCCTGACGATCTCCTGTTGACTCCGGGTAATCCTCAGAGGCAATTCTCGGACATACAGGTCATGGCTGTGGATAAATACTTTTTCTACTGTTCCAGCTGGAAGAGCTAAAGAGGCAGCGAGGGATGCCAGTGTATCTGCATGCGCATTTTGCCTGCGCGGTACATGGTCGATGTAGAAGTTTGTAAACTTCCCAGCCATGTGGACGGTTACATTGTAATAGGGTACTAGGTCTTCATGTCTGACTTCGTACTCCCCGCGAACTTGGTTGACGATGAGTTTGGAGTCACCATATGCCTCGAGATTTTAAACGCCAATCTCATCGGCGAGTTGCATCCCAATCAAAAAAGCATTGTACTCCGCCACATTGTTGGAACAAGGTTCGGTTAATGAGACAGCTCGAGGAATCACATAGTTCTGCGGGGAGACGAGTACTACTCCTACTCCTGCGACTATGTGTCCTTTTGGGCTTGTTCTTGATGCACCATAAAGAAAAGTTGCCACACCTGTCTTTCAAAGGATGTCTGGGTCTGGCAGGTTTCAGCGACCTCGTCTGGGAGATCGTCGTAAAGTTTGATTGCTCTCAGATCTGATGCTCAGTTAGGAAATCCGCCACCGCTTGTCCTTTAATGGCCTTCTGTGGTAAAAAGTGCATTTCATATTGAGATAACAATATGGCCCATTTTGCCAGTCGGCCATTTAGAGATGAAGGCTTTGTCATGAGTAACCTCAAGGGGTTGACTTTTGATATGACATTTATGGTTGGCCTGCCAGATAGTGTCGCATTTTCTGAATGGCGAACACCAGTGCCAAACATTCCTTCTCGATCGGGTTGTACCGATGTTCGGCTCCGATCATTGTTCTACTCAGATAGTAGATCGCTTGTTCTCGTCCTTGATCATCATTCTGAGCTAGTAGAGCTCTCAAAGAATGATCCATTGCTCGGACGTATACCAGGAAAGGTTTTCCGGATATCGGAGCTACAAGGACTGGTGATTGTGTGAGGTATTGCTTGATTTCCTCAAATGCTTGTTGGCAAGCGTCGTCCCAAATGAACGAAACACCCTTCTTCATTAGCTTAGCGAAGGGTTGGCATCTTCCGGAGAGATTTGAGATAAACCTGCGGATGTATGCCAATCGTCCTTGCAATCCCCTGAGTTTCTTGAGATTCTTCGGGGGTTGCATCTCCTGGATAGCGCGAATTTTTTCCGGATCTAAATGAATTCCTGTGGAAGTCACTACAAACCCTAGGAACTTGCCGCTGGCCACCCCCAGGAAGGATTTGGTAGGATTCATCTTCAACTGATGGCCCCGCATGATGTCGAAGACAACCTTTAGATCAGTGATATGATCACCTTTAGCGCGGCTTTTTACTGCAATGTCATCAACATAGCATTCCACTGTTTTGCGCATTTACTGATGGAAAATGGTATTCATAGCCCTTTGATAGTTGCCCCGCATTCTTCAGTCCGAAGGGCATGACGGTATAGCAGTAGACCCCTAGTGGTGTTCTGAAAGAGGTGTGCTTTTCGTCATCAGGATACATTTTGATTTGATTATATCCTGAGAATCCGTCCATGAAGGACATTCGTTCGAATCCACAGGTATTGTCCATCATGACATCCGTGATTGGTAGTGGGAATTTGTCCTTGGGACAGGCCTCATTCAGATTACGAAAATCGATGCAGATTCAGATCTTTCCGTTCTTCTTGGCAACGGGGACGATGTTGGCTACCCAGTCGGGATGTTGTTCTTCCCTGATGAAGCCAGAATCTATGAGCTTTCTGACTTCTGATTGAATTGCCTCCATTATTTCTGGACGGAACCGTCGCTGTTGTTGTTTGACAGGCTTTACGTCTGAATTGATGTTGAGGCGGTGCATAGACACTTGAGGATCAAGTCCAGGCATGTCTTCGTAATTCCAAGCGAAGACATCTTTTACTCTTGAGCAAGAGATATTAGATCCTTTTTCTCTGACGGTGACAGGCCGTCGCTTATGAAGATGGGCTTAGGGTTAGCCTCATCTCCTAGATTGATCTGAACAACCTTGTCTTCTGTGGGTGGCTCTCGCTATTCAAAGCGGGTATCCCAAAGAGTATTTAAATGTTTGATCCAAGGATCTGTATCGGATTGGATCATTTCTTCATCTCTGTCTTCCAGGTGACTTGTTGAAACCATGTTCACTGAAAGTCCCCGAAGATGTTGCCGACACTGACATCTGACTCCCATGATGACGTGCCTGAAGAGTAATCGTCGCTTGATGATTCTCGAGAATCAGAGGCTGATGGGAACCGGAGTGATACATAGCCTAACCCCCTGCGCGTCCGATGATAATAATCAGGGGCTTTCCCTTCGGCACAAAGGAGCGAAGTAGCGTTCTCCTTCCTTTGCCGAAGTTCAACCCAAATCTGCTTGTTAGGTCATACCCCATGCATTTCATCATTCTGAGTGCTTTTGGTTCATAATGACCGAACGGAGGGGATTCCTCCTCGCCTTCTGATTCTTCATGAGTCATTGGTTCAGATTCAATTCGTCCGAAAAGAATTGGTCTTTGGCCCTTCCTTCTCGCTGGAACCATGAATATTGATTGTTGCTCATCGCCGATATTTCGACATGTTTCGAAGGACGATTTCACTGGTACATGCAATGATGTCAAAGCATCCATTACCGACCAGAGATCGTCATCCACGTCGGTACTAGTGTCTGACGGCACTGAATCAGAAGCAAACACAGAAAAATACGCCAGATCTAAATCTTCATTAATATACATCCGCCTACATCATCGACGGAGGTATTAACAACATCGGGCCTATCAATGCCCGTTACAGGTGGATCTAGCTCCCACACACACTCATCTTTTTCTGGCTCGGTGTCAGCTTCATTACCAGAGTCTGGCTCCTCTGGTTGCGGGACTTCATCCGTCTCCACGGGATCCTGATATAGTAAGGAGTCCGTGAAATAATTCTCGACTCCTTGAACGGATGCCTTTCGGCAATCAACGTTCGCACCTTTCCACTCCCGTCAATATATTTCATGACCTGGTGGAGGGTAGAGGGAACGATAGAATTGCGATGAATCCACGGTCGTCCCAGCAGCAAGTTGTAGGAGGTGTCAGCATCTATGACGTAGCATGTCACCTCTGACCTTAGGTCTCCAATCTGGCATTTGAGCTTGACCTTCCCCATTGGACGGGTACTATTGGCATTGAACCCATAAATGGTCATCTGAGTAGGGCTCAAATGATGAGTAGGAATCTCCAAATGTTGCATGACCCAGCGAGGTATTATGCTCAATGCAGACCGGGATCTACCTGAATGCAGTTCACCTCAGATGATCCAATATACCCTGCGAAGTAAAGGGGTCGATCATGCTTCCCTTTGACTTGCATATCATCTGCCGTGAAGGTGATGCGGGGAATATTTTGGGAGGCGTGGAGGCAATCCTCTACATCTTCCTCCTTTGGTAGCTGGGTCATGAAGACCTCAGCATTGGCCAGAGCTTCGTGTAGAGCTTCTCTGGTCGACTTTGATAGTCTAAGAAGCTCATAAAGCGTAATCCGCGCCGGGATGTTGGCTAGTTGAGCAGGACATCAAAGCGGTAAGGTGCTGTGGATCCTTCCGCTACGTCCTTCGAAAGAACTCGAGAAAACCGAAGTTCTTTCTATTTCTCCCTGGGTTGCTTCGTGGAGGGCTTGGCTGGCTCTGCAGCGAGTCTTGGAGGAGTTACTGCCACTTCGCCATACTTTTTCAAATATGGCTGCCCCGAACGGGTTTCTGCCACCAGCTGACTGGGTTCTGCGGCCAGAACTATTGTCTCCTCTTCTGAGTCGGTTAGCGAGGGAATATCAGTTTCCGCTTCTCGAGAAGAGGCACACACCACGTTGCAGGATGAAGCCTTTGCTTTGCCTTTGGACTTCCTGTTGGTTACAGTAGTCCATTGCTGGCCATCAATAAGGTCGGGATGAACCCACATGACTTCCCTCTAAGGTGTGGGAACAGGTACAAGCCCTTTTCTTGCTGCTGGTGAGGGTCTGTGTTGACCATTCTCAGCTCTTCTCTTGGGATAGGGACTACTCGAGAGGGTGTTGGGGGTGTCTCCCAAACTGGAGAACTGACGTCATATTAGCCGTCACCTTCTTCTGCTCTGGTCGGAGTTTCAATACCTCCACGTCAATCAGGCCTGAAGGATGTCCTTGAAGACATAACAGCTCTTGGTAGGGTGTCCCAACATCCTGTGGTACATGCAGTAGCTGGGATTGTCGGTTTTTACCGACTTCCTCGGGGCGCCTAGCTTCAGGAAGCTTCAGTCGATTGCTCTGTTGAGTAATTTGAAGAGCGAGTCGACATGTCATCCTGAAGGAATACTGCTTGTTGACCCGTGGTTGGCTTGAAGAGCCACTTCCCTTGACCGGTTGAGGTTTGACAGGGGACTTGGTCTCTGCTGCCAAGTTATCCTTCTTTTGGCTTGAAGGGATGTGTCTGGCGCACGCCTCGTTGACCTTTCAGGCCTGGGTTTGTTTTCTTCAGCTCTGACGCGGGCGACAATCTCCTCAGCCTGTTCACCTTGTTGGACTAATTGCTTTCAGGTGCGGCTTTCAGCAACTCCTATTTGAGCAAGGAGTGAGGTTTGGAGATTGTGGCGGCATGTTTCCACCAGGGTAACCTGGGTCATACCGCTCGGACATCGGAGTGTCACGTTCCGAAATCTTTTCACGAAAGACTTAACGGACTCTCCCTTTCGCTGCTTGGTGGCTAAGGGGCCGTTTGTTTCGCGTAAAACTCCGTAATTCGTAAATGACTTACTACCCAGTTACAACTACGGCGTTTGTTTGGACCGTAATTCGTAAAAGACTTACCTAACTCAACTAATACTCACTTGCAACCCAGTTACCACTCACTTACAGCCCAGTTACAGTTAATTTTGTGGTCATACAAATTTGTAATATTTTTTTATATTAATATTAAAATTTTTTAATATTTAACTTTTTTAATTTATTTCCAGTATTAAAACTTTTAAAATTGTAAAATAGTTAATTTTGTGGTCAACTTTTTCACTTACGACTTATACATTATGACAACCAAACACCGTAAAGTACAATACACTTTCCCACTTTATAATTTTATATTACCAACCAAACACCGTAAAATTTACATACATGTAACTCATTTACAATTGTAAAAGACTTTACCAATTACAACTACGAATTACAGCCAGTTACGACAACAAACAGACCCTAAAAGGGTAGGCATGTTGACCTCCGAGTCATCTTCAAAGAAGCGTGTTAAGAAAAGCTTCTCCAAATCACCCCAGTTCTTGATGGAACCTTCTGAGAGCTTCATGAACCATTCAAAGGCCAGCCCTTTTAGGGTGCCGATGAATAAACGCGCCAGGATGGCGTCGTTATCTACCTCATTCCCAGTTTGGGACTGAAATAGTAGATGTGTTGGTTCGGTGAACCTTTCCCATCAAATGCTTGGAGGGTTGGAGCCTTGAACTTGGGCGGGTATGGAACCAGGTCCCATTCGGCTGGATATGGGCGGACCACTCCTGCTTCTTGGAGACCTTTCCGATTGGTAAGGGCTTCAAGGCGCTGCTCCAGCGATTCATTCTTTTAGAATGAACCTTTCCCTGGTCTTGATCGTTCTTTTCCTGCGACGAGGATTTAGACGAACCAGAGGTGGTTGCTCTTTCTTCTCGGAGTGTTCAGAAGATGAGCTTTCTCCTTCTTTTCGTTTGCCCTTAGACTTTCTAGGGGAAGATTTCCTCCTGTCTTCGAGCAACTGTGTGAGCATCTGCTTGAGAGAGTCGATGGATTCTTGCTGAGCACGAATCATCTCGAGTTGTTCCTTCTGGACCTGGGCTTGCAGCTCCAAGCGCTTAGTGGTCTCCTCAGGAGTGCTCGTCATGTATGTGAAGGCCTCTTTCTCTATAGAAGAGTTTGAGGCCTGCGACTCTGCAATGGCAGAGTGCGAGTCATTAATCTCAATGCCCGGGCTAGGGCTTGTAGTTGATCGGGGAATGGCCCCGGTCCGGGTGCGAGTGTGTCGGTACACTCCTTCCGGCTCAGAGTCAGACTCGTCGGAGCTGACTACAGGCTGTTTTCCCCTGCTCCTGCTCGCCATGTTAGCAGTGAGCTCTGGATACTCAGTGTCAGAGAAGATCCTCCGCCTGTAAGAGCGTCTTCTTTTGGCTGATGGGGGAATCAGGGTGAGCTGTCTAACTAAGGACTGCTGGTTCACGCCTGAACCGCAATGACACTCAGAGAGCATGGAGATGAGCCGTTGGCAGCAACATGATGAAGTGGTTTGATTAGCACTTCTTTTCTTTGTCAAGTAATCCCTTAGATCCATGGGAAGAGGATCGAAGAGATTAGCCTCGCAACTTCGAGGGCGGGAGGCATCCTTGCGCTGTACAGCTTGGACGCAGGTTACAGAGACGCGGTTCTCTGCGTCGCAGCTTTAGGACGCGTGCCTGGCGTCTCTGTTGAGAAGAGACGCGGCTGTCGCGTTGCTGCTTGGTGCGTCGGGGCAGGGACGTTTGAGAGGGAGTGGGCTGCTGGGCCCCACGCCTAAGGGCGCGTGCCTCTTGCAGTTGACGAGGCGCGCAAGCTTCGCCTGGCGTTTGGCGTTTGGTTTAGACTTCAGAGGACCTAATTTGGGGAGTCTCGCGTTTGGGCCGCCAAACGCGGACTTCGCGTGCTGGACGTGGCGCGGCCAAGGTGCCGGATCGAACTTTGCGTCCTGCCTCAGTTGGACAATCAGAAGTTCCAACTTGCAGCTGACGCGCACGCCTCCTCTGTCGACGCTCAGCGTTTCGGTTGCGTCGTGGAGGTGGAGAGAAACCAACGACGACTTGGTGCTGAGGGAGAGGGTGGACTGGCTGGACACCAGTGATTTGACCACGCGGGTCTCCTGAGAGACGCTGACGCGTGTGTTCCGCATGGCGCGGTTGGTCGTAACGGCAGTTGTGCCTGAGACCACGCGGGCCTCCTGAGAGACGTTGGCGCGTGTATCTGCTTGGCACAGTTGGCTGCGACACCCTTTGCAGCAGCAGCGCCCGAGAGAGCCTCAGATCGGACTTCGGGGCCATTCCCAGTCGAGACCCTGCGGCAGAACGGGTCCTTGGACTCTTGGAGCCGGAAGAGAGAAACTCTTCATACTTTGCCTGGTCGAACTCAACGACAAGCGATTCGACCATCTTCCCTTTATAGGGACGTCACTTTGCGCCACGATTTGTTCGTCAGTGACAAATGTAGTCCCCAGCGGAGTCGTCATCTCTTGTATGCGTCAGAAGGAGGATTCGATTGTAAAATTCTTTTGATTGGATAGAAAATTACAACAGATCAGTCTTCCGATTACAAGGGAGGAGGATGTTGAGTCTTGAATCCTCCCTTTGTTTAAGGCTGGGTTCTTCAAGTGGCGGTAGAGAGTGAATCTTGTTCTCCGTTGACCAGGTGAACGTTGATATCTTCCGGGGGCTTTTCTCTTTGGGTGGTTGACGGAGTAACACAGCTCTGTCGACCAAAACTCTCAAAGAGATTGTCGGCAAACGCTAACTTAAACACAACAAGTTCTCTGAAGGGTTGAACTCTCTCTCTTTTCTCTCAGAGCTCTTTTCTCCCCCAAAATCCTCCGACCCTTCTTCATAGCGAAGGGGCTATTTATAGGGGTTTCAGAGGCGTACGTGCCTCCTAAAAACACTTCATAAGGGGCTAACTTTCCCCGTTATGTGGGCCGTGATTGACCCCGAAACCGGGATGGTTACAACTGAGACGCGGGTGTCAAACCCACGCGCTTGGAGCTGCTGAGACGCGGCTTTCGACCCTCGCGCCATAGTGCGGCTGAGACGCGGGTTTCGACCCTCGCGCCTTGGTGCGGCTGAGACGCGGGTTTCGACCCTCGCGCCTTGGTGCTGATGAGACGCGGGTTTCAACCCTCGCGCCATAGTGCTACTGAGACGCGGATTTCGACCCTCGCGCCTTGGTGCTGCTGAGAAGCAGCAAAATTGGCCTTGCGTCTAGAACTTAGAATTCTGCTTTTAATGGCTTGTCTTTTAGTGATTTTTAGACAGCCTACAGACCACCTCGCGATGATGCTCTTCCAATCGCAAGATCTCAGCGACAACGCCAGCAACAATTCTTGTTGATATTGCTGTAACCAAGATTCTCAAGTAGTAATTTGTAACCAACATCTCTTTTAGCCCATTGAGAATCAAGCGATCAGCGACAAAACAACCATTGAACAAACTATATCTCCTCTCTTGAGGATATTGTACAAATCCAATTCATCTATATTGGGTTTACACCATGATGCAGCAAGAGAGAAATGATTCTTGTTGATGCTGATGCACAAGAGAGAAGTTTACAGAAGTACATTATCGTCAAAATTTCTTAGCTCATCTAGAATATTGTGATCAGTGAGTGAATAAACAATCGAAACAAACTTTTATCTCCTCAATTGAGGATATTGTACAATCCAGTTCACTACTTTGTTGCCCAAACAACTACAAACTAGCCTCTCTGCCTTGCGTAACGAGCACAAAAATTCCATTCTCATGCTCCCTTGACTTTACGAGTGGGGGGCGGCGAAACATATTGATAAGATCATCGAGTCCCTGTGGATTAAACAAAATTTTCAGAACTGGTTGTGGATATGAGCATTATTTAACAATAACAGTCAGGATGTCATACACATACCCGTGTTGTGATGACAAGGAAACAGAAGAGGAGAATCAAGTATGATCCCAGCACAAGCAATAAAAGGAGATCAAAAGTTACACTAGCAACCTGCAGTTCCACAAGTTTAGTTCATATAAGCAACCGGCAGATTGAGTCTGATTAACCAACCAAATTACTATGAGAGAGGACCTCTAATGCCTCTCAAGGGGGTAGCAATCAGGAATGTACCCGGGTTCGCCGGTGAATCTCCTCGGTAGTTGAGTTAATTAGGATTAAAAAAAAAAAAAATTTAATGGCATGCATAGTAAGACTTCACATTTTGCTTTACATAGGATTTCTCAGATTAGAAAAATATATTATGTTATCCATCAGAACAGCTATCTTAGGAAACATAAAATGTACTGTGTTCAAACTGATATATGTTGAGTGTTGCTCTTGTTGAATCATAGAAACTGAACAATCCATCGATGCTCTCATGTTGTACATGCAATTCAACGGTATGATCTGACAATTCCTGAAACAGATGATGAAAAAACAACCTTTTAGGTCTGAGTGTGCGAGCGCGCATGTTTCAGTTCATCAACCTGCGTCTAGATATATTAACTTTGGACAACAGGCATGGTTGCAAATGGTTGAAGTCGTATACAGTACAAGTGAAGAAAGTGGTAGTAACACAAATAGGATAAATAGTAATAGCAACAGACATGCAATTAAAATTCAAAATTCACAGTGTGCAATAAAAATGAACTGAAATGAAAGACCCTCCAAATTGCGAGTATGCTTATCCTTCTCCATGCACACTGTTGTAAGCCATGGACTATAGTATTACCTAGTATACAAATTTCACTTCTTGGGTAGCATATGAAAGACCCTACAAAATCCTGATATGCGTCCTCCTCCTTGGATTGAATATACAATCTGGTCCATATTATTATAGTATTCTCAGTTTCTCGAGTACAAACAGTGGGAGCTACCATCTAAAAGTTGCGGTGCTTGAAGAATATCCTATAGGGTTCATGGAATTGTTTGCAGGCCATGAATACAAAATTCTTCACATAAATTGTGAAAAGAGGGACAACAAGTGCAATTACAAGTTTGGTTACCTGACAACAGAACCCAAGGAAGATAAAAACACAATGAATGATGTACGTACGAACAAACAAATGAATTGAGCATAAAGATAGGTTATAGAAATGAAACCTTTTTCAGGGCTGAAATGAACGGATCAGTTTTTGAGAGAAAGGGTGCCACTCTAGGTGTCCGTGACAACAGGTCCAACCATGAGTTTATGTACGAGGGATTTATTGCCAAGCTACTGTTATCTGCAAAAATCTGTATGTCTTTGCCTTTATGTCCATAGATATGGCGCTGCATCAAAATAGGTAAATAAACATTATAAGTCAGATACCCAATAAATAAAAACATCAAGTACATGGCTCCAACTCATAAAAACCAAAGCAAAAATACACTCGTGTCCTTGACAGTATGCCAAAGTGCCATTCTGTTGTCAAATCTCAACTTGAAGTTACATTTATTGTCCAATAATTGCATCAATTTAAGCTATTATTACGCAGTAAATTAAAGATTCAAAACAGGGAAAGAGGTTCCAATTTTCAACTTAAACTCCATTTGTCATGTCCTCTCCTCATTTAAGGCTCAAGTCCCATGATTCTGAGCAGAAAGCATGGCTCGAAGAATGCTGTCAGCTCTCTTTCTGAAGGTTGCCAGTTGCCACAACGCTAATGTGGTTCCAGCCCACAGTCTAATCAAAGTTGCTGTCACAAACCAAAGGCCTTTGGGTGCAGGGACAGTGGTTAGCTGGAGGAAGCAGGTAACATGTACCAAACTATCACATGCTTTGCATTTACTTAACATATTGGACTAGGATTACTCATTTAGAATGGTCTTTCTTTGTTGAATGACCAGAGCAGCAAATCCTCATTGTGAAAGGAGATTTGAAATTCTTAAGTTGGGAAACGGGAATAACGCACCTTGCGAGAAAATTGCCATATATATTCAGCATGAGCAAAAGTCAGAATGTCATGGCCCACAGAAACAGTTAGACCATCATTTTAAGCACAGTACTTCATCATCTGGAAGTACTAAACCAAAACATGGAAGTTTCAGCATGCCCAAGGAAGAAGACGCCTATATGCTAAGTTGAATATTAACATGCATTGTAAATGGATAATTATATTTTCGATCCTGTCAAGTAACTAGAATTCAAATAAAGAAGCTGCATCAATAAGTTCACACTTCACACAGGGCTTGGAATATTACTAATTTCCTATCCTTTAATAAGATAGAGTTGATAGTTGGAAATATTAGCTGATATAACAATTAGATGCAATATATGATGGCTCAAAAGGAAGCTATCTACCAATAGATGGTAAAATAAAAGATCATACCGCAAGACTCTCAGCAACTAGTTTGACACTTCTGTAGATTGCTCTATCATCAGTTGAACTCCTGTGGCAGAAACATTAGGTTTAGCAACGAGCCTACTAAAATGATATAATTAGCAAAGACATTACATACCTGGTGTCATATAGACCTCCTGTCCTCTCAAATAATTCCGGTGCAACAGGAAGCTCAGATAGAGTTGCAGCAGTTACCCTAACCCTCGAAAATTGTTCATGTTCCCATGCGACCTACAGCAGATCCAGACATATTCTCAATGAAAGTGTCTAGTATTCTACTCATAGCAAATTGAAAAGTAAAATTATTTTGATTCTGGGCTTAAATAAACTTAATTGGCTCCAAGTGGACGTGGGATTTTACCTTCTTCAAAGAAGCTATGGTCTATGAGATAACTCTCAAGCAATTTACCTTCTTCAAAGAGCTCTATGGTCTATGAGATAACTCTCAAGCCAAAGAATTACTGGTGTGGTTCTATCTGAAGCTACAACTTTATCCATGAAAACCTCTTAAAACATTTATCATGAAGATGGAGAAAGCAGAAATGGGTCCATATAGAAGGGTAAGGAGATATATGGCTTGATTTGACTATATGACCTTCCCTCACAGACCTGTTCCAGACTAAGGATGAAATGGATACTAATATAATGTTAATTGAATGCCAAGATAAGCTGTCAAGAAATCCTTTATACAGATCAGATTAAGATGGATATGCAATTTCAGTGAAGAAAATAGGATCCTCAGTAGATAGTTCCTTGATGTTTTAAGTCATATGGATAACATCAGCTTGGGTTTGTTATTTATAGAGGACGGCATGCATGTGCATTTCAGTTGGCAAAGCCAAAGGTAAAAGAACTTCCCTGGTACTTAAATTTTCAGCTACGGTTAATAATAACTTCAACAAATTTCCAAACAAATTGATTAGACATCTTCAATGCAATTGTAATAAGCAGGCTGAATCATGATTATAACAGTACATTACTAAAGTACCAGATATGGCAACATCTTAGGAATAGAGAAAATATACTTACTCGTGGATTTGATATATTAATCTTTTTGTGCTTTATACCGATTGTGATTCCCATCTCTTTAGCGACATCAGACAAACTCTGCAGTCAAATGGTTCATCAAAGAAAAAGGTGAGCAATCTTGAAAAAGTGGAAGGTACTGTGCTTCTGTTTTTTTCTTCAAGCAAATGCCAAAATAATCTCTCAATTATAAAGCTTACATCAAACACTTGTTTTACGTATGCATTTTCTGGAGGCTTTGACACATGCATCCATAACTCATTGTTCCAGGAGCCAATACTATTCAAGCATATAGCATAGTCAATGCTCTCTCGTAAGCGCTGATCAAAACTCCTTAGCCACTGTGAAGAATTAAATCAAATTCGTGAATAAACAAAAGTTAAGTATGGGTATTTTTCTTTGGTCAAGTCAGGGTGGAAACTAAACTGACCTTAAGCGTGCCATTATAGTTATAAGGTCCACCAGATGTTAACCCAAAAAGAAGGTTATACTTCCCTTGGGTCTTAGGATTTGAGTAAAGCAGAGAGAAAAGTCTTGCTATCTCCAATAGTGCTACAACTCCACTTCATTACTATCACTTCCCACAGAAAGTGCCTTAAGAGTCAAATAGAACTACAACCTTAGAATCATATAAGAAAGCAGTTGGAATCAATACTGTTTATAATATTCATACCGGGGCAGCCCAAAAGTGTCATAGGACGCAACTATAGCAATTGTTGGTAGCTGCTTAGCATCTGTATCTTCTTTCAGCCCAGGCAACCATCCCTGTTATACAATGCACAATTTAATAGAGACATATCGATATTCTGTGAAATAATACAAAACCAACTCCACATGATACTTGCAGATCGCAAAAGTCTACCACATCTTTGGTTGAAATTTCTAAAACCATTCACACTGGTGGACTATCAATGAACATGGAAAGAGGAAATAATATTGCTGTTATACTCAAGTAGAAATTACATTATGTATGAAAAATAGCAGCCAGCCTTATTACAGGGGCTAGAATGCTTAAAAATAGTCATTTGACACTAAAGTACAATGAGATACTATGAAGCACGCACACTACCCGCAGCCTTCCGCGTGCGTGTCGGGCACGTTTCCGACAAGGACACGTGCCCAACACGTGTCGGACACAGTCAAACAGCGAGTCAACAGAATTGACATCACCGACACGGTCAACAGCCAGCGGGGACACAGCGAGGGCACTTCGACGACACAGTGAGGACACAACTAATGGAGCAATGCATAAAGGCTTACCCAAACCCAACCCACTACCGTTACTCTTACCTTATATGCCTTGTTTACAAGTGAGCCTTAATTCTTCCCCTTTCCGCCATTCCCCCGAGCGGCGGCGAGTTTCGGCGACCAACGACAAGCTTCGGCGATCATTGACGAGTTTCGACGAACAGTGAGGAGCTTCAGCGAGCTTCGACAGCTCCGACAACCTACTCTGACCAACAAGGTAAGTTTACCTCACTCTCTCTGGATATCTCTCCCATATCTCTCCCGATCTCTCTTCATGCTTTGTCTCTCTCCCGATCTCTCTCGATATGAGATCGACAGAGGTCAGGAGGGGAGAGAGCAGAGAGAGAGCAAAGAGAGTGGGTTTTAATGATCCAGAGAGAGATCTAGAATGATCTTTTCTAATTATTAATATAATTAAGGATTTAATTATTAATATTATAGAGAATTAGATGCTATGATGTTAGTGAATGATTTGCATTAATTGATGTTAATTTAGGTTTTGATTGAATATGTATGATACTTATGACTCATAGATGATTTAATTGGGTACAAATTTATCTATGTATAATAATAATGAAATATTACTTTCTTCAGTTTCTATATATTTGATTATTTTTGACAAGTTGATTATTCATTATTCTACTCATATAGGTAGAGTTATGTAAAAATATCTACTTCAAAAAGTACAGTTGAAAAGGTTGAAGACAATGCACCTCTTTTGATGTATGTAGAGAAAATCGAAAAATTAAGAACAAAGAGAGGAAATTGGCAATAGAAGTGTTGTTATTGTCATCTTAAAGGGCCTACTCAAAAGTTTAGGCCCATCTCTTACGACAAACCAGTGCCAAAACTAAAATATGTTCGGTTGTTAAACCTCACATTTTAGAAATTAAAGGAAGGTGATGGAGCAAGCGGAGTGAGGGTGAAAGCTTCCATGGCTAGGCCCGTAGGCTTGCTTACATCCTCAAGTTCTATTTCGTTGTGTCCAAGTAAAGCGAAGAAGATGAGAGGTAATACGGTGGATGCGTCATTTATTATGGGAGCAAGAGAAGAGTTGAATGCAATTATCACGAGGATGCTCTACTATGACAGTTTGTCATTCAATTTTGCAAGGAATCCATATTATGCCATGACATTCACATGTGTCGCAAACAACCCCAACTCGAGTTATATCCCTTCCGGATACAACTCCTTGAGGACCACTCTTTTGCAAAATGAAAAATCTAATATAGAGAAGTTGGAAACTATCAAGAGCACATGGAATTCAAAAGGTGTATCTCATTCTAGTGATGGATGATTGGATGTACAAAGGAGGTCAATTATTAATTTCATGGCCGGCATGAAAAGTGAGCCTACATTTTTTTGTCTTCCGTGAACGCCGAGAGATTCACAAAGAGCCGGTTGTACATTGCCGATAAACTTATGGATAAGGTTAGAGGGATTAGACGCCAAAATGTGGTCCAAATCAAAACCGATAATGCCCAAGCTTGCAAGGCGGCGGGTGCCATTGTGGAGGGACATTATCCTCATATATTTTGGACTCCTTGTGTGGTGCACACTCTAAATCTTGCTCTCAAGAATATATGTAAGGTAAAGAACACCGAAGAAAATGAGATGACCTTGAAGAGTACAATTGGATCACCGATGTCTGCGAAATGCCATCATCTTAAAGAATTTTATTATGAACCACTTCATGAGGCTTTCAATGTTCAATGAACTTTCTATCGCAGAGACAAGATTTGCCTCGGTGATTATCATGTTGAAGAGGTTCAAGACTATCAAGAGGGGTGTTCAAAACTTGGTGTGATGTAAGAAATGAACTTTGTATAAGGATGATGTAGGAAAAGCAGAATTTGTCAAGGGTAAAGTATTGGTTGATAGGCGTAGACTGTCTAAAAAATCACTGAAGAAAAGTCATCAAAAAGCAGAGTCCAAACTTCAGACGCAAAGCTAATCACCACTAGCGTAGCACCAAGACGCGAGGATTGAAACCCCCGTCTCAACATCACTGCAATGACTAAGACGCGGAGCATGAAAGCCACATCTCAGCATCACTGTAGTACCAAGACGCAGAGCTTAAAGCCCGCGTCTCACGTGAAGCTTGACGCAGAATTTGAAGAAACTCGCGTTTCTCAAGCATCACCTCAATGGCAAAACGCGAGGCCCAAAACCCGCATCTCGGTTATAACTGCCCTCATTACTGGGTCAATTACTGCTCACGTAATGAGGGAGTTAACCCCAATTATGGAGTATTTTTAGGGGACACTTTTACCCCCTGAAACCTCTATAAATAGCCCAGTTTGCTATGGTGGTGGGGAAAAAAAATCTGGTCAGAAGAACTTCAGTTGTAAGCCGTAGAATGACTAAGATCTCCAGCTAAAAGAAAGAGAGGTTCCACTCTTCGAACAACTTGCTGCGTTCAAATTTGTTCTTTCCTAAAGTCTCTTTTAGATTCTTGTTGGACAGAAGCTGCGTTACTTCGTCCACCATCTAAAGAGAAGATTCCCAAGAAGTCTTGACGTTCACCCGGTCAACAGAAAAAGATTCACTTTCAATCGCCACATCAAGAACCTGGCATTAAACAAAGAGGAGATTTGAGCTTGAATATCTCCCATCTTGTAAAAGAATTATTGATCCATTGTAATTTTCTTTACCATCAAATAAAGAGTTTACACTTCGATCTTCAATTTTCCCACCAAACAAGAGATGACGACTCTGCTGGGGACCACTTTCTCTGTCGATGAGCAAGTCATGGCGCAGGGTGACGTCACCTACATGGGAAAAATGGTCGAATCACTCATCGTCGAGTTTGACCAGGCAAAGTATGAAGAGTGCCTCTCTTCCGGCTCCAAGAGCCCTAAGGCGCGGCAGTACCGCAAGGTCTCCTCAGGGCGCTCTCAAGTTCGCTCTGAGATCCCTTCAGATGCGACTGACAAGAAGAGTGCCATTGCTAACCACTCACACGTAACACCCGCGTCAACGACTCCCACGAGATCCGCGAGGTTAGCGTTGCTGATATTCAGCCCGTTCATGCCCATACTCTTCCTTAGTTTCAGGTTACCGGAGGTTCCCAGCAACCCGTACAGCGTAACCGAAACGCTGAACGTCGACAGAGACGACGTGCGCGTCAATTACAGGCGCAAGAAGCTGGAACAACCATCTATCCAGCAGATACAGAACGAGAGGCTCAAGCCCGCGCCTCTTCCGAGTTGCGTCAAACGCACGAAGTCCGCGTATGGAGACCAAACCGCGAAGCCCAACAAGCTTATGTTTCTGAGACTTCACTTCCCAAACGCAACGTTCAGCAGCGCGAGGGCTATGCTTCTTCTCAGAGACACAAGACCCACGTCTTTACAACCAGATGCAGAATTGAGAAAACCCACGTGTCTCAACTGTCACTGACCAAACGCGACAATCAGCAGCGTGAGGTCGGCGTCTCTGCTCAGCAGAGACACGAGACCCACGTTTCGAAGTCAAAACGCGAGAGTTGCGCCTGTTCTGCACAACGCGAGCTCCACATTTCTGAACCTTGCGTCTCAGATTCTCGACGTAATGGTGACTCTCAGAAGATGAAAAGCCCTCGACAACCCAAGGCCAATCTCTTTGATCCCCCTCCCACGGATCTAAGAGATTATTATCACTCCATCTTGCTGCTGTGAACGGCTCATCACGACAACGTTCTCTGAATGCCGCTGCAGCTCATATGCAAGCAATCAGTTGGTATTCAGACGATTGACCTTGACCTCCCGATCAGCCAAGAGGTGTTGTTCCAACAGAAGGAGAGCCTTCTCTGACATAGAGTACCCTGAAGTTACTGCAAATATGGCAAGCAAGAGTGGGGGTAGTACTGGTCTCCCCGTGATCCCTCGTGCATTCTCATTAACCGAGCCATGCGCCAACAATGTAGCGGAATACAATGCCCTCTTGATTGGAATACAAATCGCCGATGAGATTGGCGTTAAAAATCTCGAAGCATACGGTGACTCTAAACTCATCGTTAAACAAGTTCGCGGAGAGTATGAGGTCAGGCATGAAGACTTAGTACCCTATTTCAACGCAACTATCTCTATGGCCGAAAGGTTCAGAAACTTTACATCGACCATGTACCACGCCAGTAAAATGTGCACGCAGATGCACTGGCATCTCTCGCTGCCTCCTTAGCCCTTCCAACTGGGGTAGTAGAGAAAATACTTGTCTACAACCACGACTTGTATTGCCCAACAACCGCTTTTGAAGATCACCAAAAGCCGACAGGAGACTGTCAAGCCAAAGAAGCTTTAGAGACTTCAACAGGTCCAAAACTCAGGGATTGGCGATTCCCGTATATCGACTATGCATTGTATGATATCCTTCCTGATGATCCCAAAGAGGCGGCTATCATTAGAAGGAAAGTCCCCAAATCCTACTATAATGCGATCACGCGATCGCATGATGGGATCCTCCTCCGCTGTTTGTCACAAAAGGAGGCACAGGAAGTACTCAAAGAAGTGCATGATAGCATGTGTGGAGCTCATCAGCCTGGTCCGAAGCTTGGGGATCGACTCCGAAGACTAGGATATTATTAGCCTAAGATGATCCCTGACGCCATCACTTACGCTAAACGATGTCACGCCTGTCAGGTCTATGGTGACTTATCCATCAAGCACCAGGATATCTTCGCTCTACAACCTCAACCTGGCCATTTGAGATGTGGGGAATGGACGTGGTCGGCCCTATCAGCCCACCTTCATCCAAAGGACATCGGTTCATTTTAGCTATAACCGACTATTTCTCTAAATAGGCTGAAGTTATTCCCTTGAGAGAGGTAAAAGCATCTGACGTGGTCAAATTAGTTAAACATCACGTCATTTACCGCTTTGGTGTACCACGACGGATTGTTCATGATAATGGGCCCCAGTTCATTAGCCAAGCTTTTCAGAGGTTCAACAAGTTCAGAATCCAGAGTGTGTCCTCAATAGCATACTACCCAGCCGCTAACGACCTCGCAGAAGCTTTCAACAAGACTATTGGAAAACTTCTCAAGAAATTCGTCTTGAAAAGCCAACGTGACTGGGACGACAAGTTAGGTGAATGCTTATGGGCCATCCCACGATGGTTCGAACCCCGACGAAGGCTACACCTTTCTCCTTGGTTTACGAGTGTGAAGTTGTACTCCCATTAGAAATCTAAATCTCATCTCTACGTGTCGCCTTGACAGCAAAGATGACAAATGAGAAGCATCGACTGCGACTCCAAGAGCTAAAGACTTTGGATGATAAACGCCTGCAAGCTCAACAGCAGATCGAGCTCTATCAAGTTCGAATTACCAGAGCCTTCAACAAGAAAATCAAGGAGTGAACTTTCAAGAAAGACGACCTTGTCTTAACTGTCAGAAGACTTATGATGATGACGCATAAGACCAAAGGAAAATTCCAGCCCAAATGGGAAAGACCATTTGTAGTAGAGTCGGTCTACTTAAATGGAGCATATCGCCTCATAATCTCAGACGGTGATACGCTCATGATGCCAACCAATGGAAAATTCTTGAAGAAATACTATCCTTAATAGCACTCTTCTCCTGATCAGGTTAATACTACACCTTTGATCAAAACTCCAAATCCAAGAAAAGCTTCTTCCCTTTATTGGATCACATCACAGTCAATCAGCATCAAGCTAATCAAGCGCACATCATGATGCATGATGTAAAATTTGAAGAAGAAACAAAATGCAAAACTTCGATTTTAGTTTAGTTACTCTTCTACTGACATCTGACGCCTCCGACGGCTAAGGATAGAGGAAAATGTTAGCTTTTAAGTCTAACATAAATCTTCGATAACTTATCATGCTGAAAGAAATAGTATGGCTAGCCCAACTCAAACGGTAGTTGGTAAAGGCACACCAAATCCGTTGATACCTGAGGGTTTACTAAAAATCCTAAGGGACTTGGCCCCATCCTCTCCTCCAAAATCTCCTACTAATTCTCACCCATAGAATGGTAGGGCCACAAAAATACTTGTGTTCATCTTCCTTATGAAATGAACTAGGATTTGTCAAGTTAATATTAAACCTCTGACAAACGAGATTTTCCAATCCCTAGTGGGTTCGGTCAAGTTAATATTAAACCTCTGACAAAAAACTCATTAGAAATCCTTGTTGTTATGTAAATACTACACTTCTAACGGCAAATTTCCCATATCTCAGGAAATTAACGATTGTCACGTTAATATTAAACCTCTGACAGTTCATTTTACTTTACACCTAATATTCCCTACCAATTCTCTTCCACGGAAGGGTGGGTTCACAAATACAATCATTGCTATGTTAACACTACATCTCTGATAATGAAAATTTTCAATACTCCCCAACGAGTACAAACCTCACTTGTCTCTCCTCTATATGGAGTCACAAGTCCTCAAAATTGCTCCTATCACAAATTAATTCTTATCAAGTTAAAATTAAACCTCCAACATTTCAAATTCCACTTGCCAATTCTCATCAATAAAATGACAAGTCCTCAAATTTGCTCATATCGTAAATCAACCACTGTCAGGTTAACATCACATCTCTGACAAATTACTGTTAAGTTTAACACTACACCTCTAACAGTGATTAAGTTGCTGCCAAGTTCAATATTAAATCTCTGACAGTCACTTTCCCTCAAGCTTCCATATCGAAGCTGAGATGAGCGATGCTAAGTTTAACATCACACCTCTATCGTTCAGTTCATTGTTAAGTTCAACGATACACCTATGACAATGACTTTCTCTCGAACTTCCTTATCGAAATCGAGATGATTAATGCCAAGTTCAAAATGACACCTCTAGCATTACCCTTCATTGTCAAGTTTAACATTACACCTATGATAGTGATGTTTTCAGTCTTTCTAAATGAAACTGAAATTCCCGTTGAGTCAAGTTAATATCACACCTCTAGCTTACATTTCTGTCAAGTAATATCACACCTTTGACAGTAATCTTAAATTCCTGAAACGGAATTTTCCCAAACTTTGACTTGTTAAGATAATTATCGCATTTCTAGCAAGTCAAGAGTTCTACTTCTGTGTCTAATTTTCAGTGCAAAAAAGGAATTAAAGACATATCAGAAGACAAGAAAAAGTGTCACTTTTATTTATATTCAAACATATGAAAGTGATACAAAACGCTCTCTTATACAATAAGATTGAGTGTTACAATAAAGGAGTACAAAGAAGTCCCTCAATCTCAGCGAAAGGTTGCACTCACTCCTCAAGACATCTACACTGCTCCAAATACAAAATGTTTGGAAGAGCGCCAAAGAAAGGTTCCTCTCTTCTTCTACTGAATCATGTCGCAGTTGACCGTGTTAAGACGACCGAGTACTGATTACATCATGATGCATGATATAAACATTAAAGAAGCTCATCGCTAACCGAGAACAATGGTGTTTCTCAAGGTCGAAATGCAGAAGAACATTCTGATTCCACTCGACCAACTAGTGTAGGCCGTAATCCTTCGCTTAATGACAGATTTTGCCGCCAGAAAGCTGGATCTTCCTTAATCAAAATTGGCAAAGGGAGTATCCGAGACCTTACTGGTGACATCCTCTTTCCTGTGGCCTCCAAGGACATCATACCCACCACCATACCCACTGTGACCATGATAGATCCAGGGCAGTGCTGGTGCGTCATGTCCAATAAGGCCTTGACGGATATCTCAAGAGCTCGAACAAGCTGGCTGGTCGAAAAATTCTCCCACGAACCCAGCGAAGACGCAGAAGACTGATTGAGGCTACCAGAACCTGCAAGAAGCAAAAAACCAAAAAGTTAAAAATTTTTTAAGGCAGGAACAGAAAAGCTGAAGGGCAGACGCGATTGAAGTTGTGAACTTCAGACGCGGAGTTATCCAGTGCAGATCTGAACGCGGTCTGGTGTTAGACCTGCGTCCAAGATATAAGACGCGAGGTAGCCCAGACGCAAAGTTCGCCACACCCGCGTTTGAGATACAGGGGTCGCCACATCTAAGTCCAGAGGTCTCAAAAGAGATAGAATTCTCTAAGTCAAGAACCTTAAACGCAAGCTTTATGTACAAAGCTCGCATTTCAAGATCCCAGCACAGAGTTTATCACACTCGCGTCCAAAGAATTTGTTACTTAGAGTTTAAAGTCAGTCAGCTCGCGCTTCATCAAGAAGTCTAAAAGACGCGACTTTCGAACACGGGCGCATCAATAAGATTTCAAGAGAAGATCAAGAGATCGAATTTCTTCAATGGACAGGAAAACAGAAACTTAGTGGGACTGTGTATTTCATGGCAACAAATGATTCCTACCCGAGGAAGGATTCTCTAGAAATTGAACTTTATTCATCAAGGCGTGCCGTAAAAGCACTTAAGGCGATACTTTTTGATCTTGAAATCACATGACAGTGATAATCTTTAGAAAAGATTAAAGGAAAGCATGAAAGTTTTGAGTCCTTACTGTTCATTGGAACACATCTCCTTGAAGGGAAGATAGACAAATCAAGACGAAAACCCTCAGAGCGCATGCTCTCAAAGGGAAACATTTTAGCTAATAGACTGTTAAGGGGGTGAGGCCTATTTATAGGAAAGCCATAAGGCTTACAATTAATGGCATAAAAATAAAGCCATCAGCCTTAATTCCCGCACGAACATCAAGTCCAATAAGGAGCTGACACGTGGATTGCCACTTCGGGAAATATCGAAGGACACAAGTCCCCAATCGTCAACGCCGACATAACATTAAAAGATCCAATAAAATCTTTAAAATGGGCTGCATGTGACGCTTAAGAAGCGGCGTCAGGCGCAGACTCAAAGGTCATGTCCACAAGTCCGCAGCCTTTCATAAACCCGAGGGCTGCGTTCCTTACATTCCTACCAAAGAGTCCACAACCGCATCTCCTGAAGTAGTCCAGAGCCGCGTCTCCTCAGCGAGTGGGGTCCACCCTCCACGACTATTCAGGGATTGCGTCTTAAGCTCACACCCATTCACAAGACTTGAAGGATGCGTCCTGAACCTGAAGGTCGTGTCTCCTTTATCAAGAACGCAGGTTCGCGCTTCAAGGATGCGCCCTCTCAAGGGACCAGAGTCGCGTCTTTATTGAGCCAGAGCCGCGTCTCTACCTACCAGCTGAAGACCCGCGCGTCATTCTTGAGGGGCCCAAAATCGCGTCTCCACTGCAAATAAAAGTCGCGTCTCAATTATGAACTCAGTACAGCCTGAGTTTGCGGCCTCTAAAGGGACCAGAGTCGCGTCTCTATTGAGTCAGAGTCGCGTCCTCATCAATCAGCTGAAGACCCGTATGTCATTCTTGAGGAACCTAAAATCGCGTCTCCACTGCAAATGAGAGCCGCGTCTCGCTCAAGAACTTAGTGCAGCCTGAATTTATTATTCATGGCTGTACCCTATCAAAACGAGAATTTGCTTGTGTCAGGAAGAGCGGGTTCATCGCCAAAATCGACTTCTTCGCCAAAATAATATCCATGTTCTTCGGACAATAAAGATGACAGCTCAACACAGGAGTTTTCAGAGATCGAGGCTTTACCACTGAATACCCCGATAGTAAGGTTGGGATCGATAACTCGCGAGATGGGCATCAATACACTGGGAGACCCAGGTTGTTGCACCTCCACCCTTCTCTCATGAACTGAAGAAGGTTCAGGCTGAGTTGAAAATCCCGTAATCTCAACGCCATCCCTCCCCACCAAGTCAACTTTAGGTCGCTCGACCTCTTCGGCCATGACGGGTTCATTCGCGAGCTCTCCCTCCTCTAGGATCACAGGACCCCTGCTGCGCAGACCGCGAGATCGAAGGACGGGGACTTCTTCCTTCTCTTCTTCTTCCTCCCCTGCTCCTCAACACCAGAAGGAACTACCTTGGGCATCGAAGCTTTAGCCCCCGATTCCCTCCTAGTCTTCTTCGGGATAGGCTCACCCTTGGAAGCAGAGCCGCGGGAATATTTGGCCACAGCCTGCCGACTCTTTTTAGCAGGTTACCCCTTAGGTGCTACTGTCCTTCGCTCCATCCCTGCTCCCCTCCTGTTTCCCTCTCGGCCGCCCGGTACTCGTCCATACCTCGCACACGATGGTTAGACTCCAACTTGGTTTCATAAGATGCCTTGACACTCTTAATGCAATGGTATTTATTCCAAAATCAGGCATCCTACTAGCCAGGGAGTACCATGTGTAGAAACCAAGGTTGGTATGAAAATTGGGCGTCTTGTGAGGCAGGCTGAAAACAGCTTTTATCCCTCTAGCTACACTGTAATACCACGTCCGGGCACCTTCAAATAAATTTCTGCTGAAGCAGATGCTGGCATTGTGGTTACCAACATATAATTAATCATAGCCGAACTGCCATGCAAAACGACTGAGCATGTAAGGCTCGATCGTACATGAATTTCCTTGCCGGAAGATCAGATATCTAGGCCAAATATTGATCAGCCATCAGAAGACTCCCGATGGCAGCCTTGTAAAATCATCTGGTCTTGCAAGCTCGGCAAACTTATCCCCGTATGACGCATCAACTATTTCAGGGAAGCAACGGTCGAGCTGATAGTTCGAAATGTTCAGAATGGATTTCCGAACAAAAAATATATAATAGTGAGACCAACTCAAACTCTCCAGTTTCTGCACGAAGGGAACGAAACCTACGGAGGAAAGCACCGCCGTCATCACTGAAGGGCAGCGCATAACGTACCAGGCCATCAGGTACGTATATGGAAGCTCGATCCTGGGGTTAAGGGTCTTCACTCTCGGCCTTCCCTCCGAATCGACCACTAGCCTACCCTCAGAATCTACAATGACCTCCACTTGGCACAGGCTTTTAACCAGAGCCCGTAATCCACTTTGAATTCCAGCCACCATCGCTGGAAGGAGAGCGATAGATTTCCCGTAGGCAAGTAAGACCGCCGGGTACACCACATCAGTAACCATTACTTCATGCAACAGCGTTGGCACCACACAACGCTTTAGCCACAGCATAAGGAAGCCCGCCAATAGAGCTCGGTCAGAAATGAGAACTTGGGCATGGTGAACTTTCAAAAACCGTATCAGGTCTGAAAGTGTCCTCGTTCGACTCAGTAGTGTAGGGCTTGTAGAGGCATTAATCCTCTCAGCAATTTCCTCGTCAGTGCAAGGGGCCAGACTAGTCACTGGGCTATCCTTCTCATTTATGCCGTTGAACAGATAGGTTGCCCAAGACATCTGTGACACCCCTGTTTCTCCTAGAGGATATTTGCTCACAGATGTGAAAGTGACACAACACTTCCCAGTATGTCTCATACACCTGAGGGTCCTCTTTCCTCAAGAGGTGAAGCTCCTCAGAAGTCGGGACGTATTCTTCATAAGGGGCATCTCCCATAACTAGCCCCGAGATTTCATATAGCTCATAAAAAGCAAGCCCCATCTCTCTGACTGGGGTAAAAAATGTGCCCGTCAGAAAATTATAATGCTCCAAAACGCCATAAAAATTTGGGAACTCTACGGGAGGCCATACTGTACGGCCCTAACAGAATGATATAATCCCACCTGTTGCAGCAGAGCCCCGAGCTCCACAAGAACAAATCCAACCATTCTACCCCACCATGATTTGTCGGTAGAATGAACCCACCCGAGCGGGCGAAAGTCGACGGGAAAATCACCCCAAACTTTCAAGAACTGATTGATGAAGGTGGCGGCAAGCTGAGGGGTTTCTCCTTTCGGATACTCAGGCCTGACTAACCTGGGAAATAAACTGAAGATATCTTTCCCATGACCAGCAAGGTATGCTTCTTTGGCACCTAATCTGCCGAGAGACACGCCAGGAAAAATCCCACTCCATCGTGCGATGAATAGATATATGCTGAAGATAGGAGAAGGAATACATCCTCTCCATATTGGGAAGAAAGAACCTCTTGTCCCCTATCTGACGGAACCACTTATAATCTCTGTCATGCAGAATCCTATCATCCTCGTCAATGGCGTCACCAAAAGGAAAACAGGCTTCTGTAGTGGAGTACGGGAATCCGTCTCGAATAGCCCGTCATATAATCTCCCGAAGGGTCACCATACTGGCTTTAGAGATCCTCTCCTTTCGCTTCTTTGACTTACCAGTAGTCACAGGAGCGTCTTTTAAAGCACGAAGGTCAGATTGCGATCAATGCCACCTACGTGCCCAAAGTGGCACTTCTTAGACAAGGGGTTGAAAGAGTATCGCACTACAAAGAAGACAACACTTAGTCAGGAATCTGAAAGAAAGTGGCTAGATGTTTGAAATTCAAACGCAGGAATGAATCCAGACGCAGAAATCAACAAAATCCGCGTCTAGATTCAAAAATGCGAGGCTATTTCAAAATTCATAACTTAAAAATTTTTCTAAGTATCGGACTCAGACGCGAGAATCATTGAAACTTGCGCCTGATCTTAAAAACACGAGAATCATAGGAAGTCTGCGTCTGAACTTCCCATACTTAGAAAAATTCTGAGTATTGAGCTCAAAACGCAGGGCTCAACGAGGCCCGCGTTCAACAAATAGATACCGACTCAAGATTGATGAAGCAAAGACGCGGAGGTCGTTAAACCCACGTCTTGCCTACTAACTCAAGAGCTGCGTCTGAAAATCAAACACGGGCATGAGTCTCGCGTTGGCGGTTCACATTCAAAAAGAGACTTAAGAGTTAAGAGACCTCTTTAAGCCCCTTCAATGGCGAAAATCAGGTCATATGGTTTTACTACCTGAAATGGGGGTTTCCTGCGTGGACGGACCGCCTATTTGAGTCTCAGAGGCAGCAGCACTGAGGACGAAGCAATATGCTTAGCTTTTGGTGCCATCGCAATCGTAAAATCGGTGAAGATGATGAAAATGGAAAAGGCTTTAAGCTTTTCTTAACCCTCGATAAAAAGCTTAGCGAAGAAGAAGAAGAGTCTAATGATGACTCTTGAAGGACTGTTGTCTTTATAGGCAAAGAAATCCGGAGAGATACGCGACACATGTCTTGAGGCCTAATCCCCGCCCGACGCGTGGCATGCGTCTTAAATATGACGCAAAATTTCGCGCATCAAAGGAAGGATGTCCCTTCAACTCCGTCGGACACGTGGCAACGTGCCCAAAACGCGGGACTCACATTTAACAAAAACTGCGTCCCTCCAAAGGTCGCATCTCTTCAGCAAGACTAGAGCTGCGGCTAGTCAACAGAGTGAGAGCTGCGTCTTCACTTCAAAGATCGCGTCCCTCCAGAGGCCGCGTTTCTTCAACAAATTAACAGATGCGTCCCCACTCTGAGTGAGGACTGCGTCTCTAAAGCAACATGACCCCTATGTCTACAAGACTTGCATTCAGTCTTTACTTCTGCAATCAGTTCAACAGTACACTGGCACAAGCAGACGACTGTTTACCCCTCATTCAACAGTACACCAACAACCAGCTCAGAGCACTGAAGTCTGGACTGCGTATCTAGACACTCACCACGATCTCTGGTGGCTTCAAAGGGTTTTACAATACACTCACGAAAATCACATTCCAAATAGGATCAAGCTCAGAGTATCTCAAATAATACAGTCTAATCATAAGAGGTATGAATTCAACCAGAGTCCAAAGTATTTTGAAATCTGTCCCAGTTAACCGCGAAATATCGAAAACTTTGGAGGGAGTTCTGTAGACTATCTAAAAATCACTGAAGACAAGTCATCAAAAAGCATAGTCCAAACTCCAAACGCAAGGCTAATCATCGCCACTAGCGTAGCACCAAGACGCGAGGATTGAAACCCGCGTCTTAACATCACCGCAATGACCAAGATGTGGAGCATAAAAGCCGCATCTCAACATCACTGCAGTACGAAGATGCAGAGCCCAAAGCCCGCGTCTCACGTGAAGCTTGACGCAGAATTTGAAGCTCGCGTTTCTCAAGCATCACCTTAATGGGAAAACGTGAGGCCCAAAGCCCGCGTCTTGGTTATAACTGCCCTCATTACTGGGTCAATTACTGCCCACGTAATGAGGGAGTTAACCCCCATTATGGAGTATTTTTAGGGGACACTTTTACCCCCTAAAACCTCTATAAATAGCCCAGTTTGCTATGGAAGGGTGGTGGGGGAACAATCTAGTCAGAAGAACTTCGATTGTAAGCCGTAGAAGGACTAAGATCTCCAGCCCAAAGAAAGAGAGTGTTCCATTCTTCTAACTTGCTGCGTTCAAGTTTGTTCTTGCCTAAAGCCTCTTTAAGATTCTTGTTGGACAGAAAATGTGTTACTTCGTCTACCATCCAAAGAGAAGATTCCCAAGAAGTCTTGACGTTCACCGGTTAACGAAAAACAAGATTCACTTTCCATCGCCACATCAAGAACCCGGTATTAAACAAAGGGGAGATTTGAGCATGAATATCTCTCCTCTCTTGTAAAAGACTTATTGATCTGTTGTAATTTTCTTTACCATCAAATAAAAAATTTACACTTCGATCTTCAATTTTCCCACCAAATAATAGGTGGTGGGACAAGATTGACTACATTCTTTCATTCACGGAGCCTATTTATGACATGCTAAGGTTTGTCGATAACAATAAGCCATATCTACATTTAGTGTATGACATGTGAGATACAATGATTAAAAAAGTGAAGAGCGTTATTTATCGACATGAAAGAAAAAGAGATGATGAGGAATCTTCTTTTTATGATGTGCACAAAATCTTGATTGACCAATGGTACAAAAGCAGCACTACTTCAATGCTTGGCTCATTGTTTGAACCCAAAGTAACAAAATCTAGAATGAAAACACTATCCTTTATTCGTATTTGTTTCTTGTTTTTGTTAACTCATAGAGTCAATCTACCATATGGTTTCTTTACGTGAATAGGTATTATACTCTGAAATGGCTTTTGGTGGGCACAAATCGAGTGGCTCCACATCAAGATGAGAAATCTCTAGTGAAAAAGCTAAATGCTTGAAGAGATATTTTTCCGATGCCAACGTACGAAGGTTGGTGAACACGGATGATGTGAAACGGGAACCTTATGGTGTGATGTATCAGTGATAGATATAAATTCAAAATGCTTCACCAAAATTTATGATCTTGATAGGAAATAAATCTAAAACTAATACTATCACACGATGGATTTAACAATTCGTTTGCATGTGTAGTCTAGATAATTATCATCTCCAGAAATTCAATACAATATTCAATTAAGTGAGCAGTCCTAATTGCAATACCAGAATCAGCAAATAATAAACATTAGCAGTTCACACACATTCTCACAGTACTAATGGACAATTGAAAATATAGATAAAAATTCAGAGATAAAAGACAGTGTAATCCAACTGATATTCCTAAAAATAGATTTTACCTATTGAGAAGCTCGTTCTAAGGCATCCGTTATGGTACGAACTCATCTACTATGCTTTTGATTCCTTCACTGAATTCAGACATTGCTTTACTCAGCTTGTTGATTCATTGTTAATGGAGTTGTTGCTCTCTGTTTGTTGCAGGAGTTGTGAGAAAATGTTGTAGATGTGCGTGGCACCAACATGGAGGAGGACGCGAGCACGGGACAACCTGTCTTGGTTGTGGATCTGCTCACGAAGATGGAAGATGATGATGGTGTGGAGATGGCCTCGATGGGAGAGGAAGAAAATAGGGTAGCAGAGGGAAAGAGGAGGGGTGGGGGCCACAAGGAGAAAAGAGCTTCTTTCTTCTTCTTTTGTGAGCTGATGTTGGTTGCAGGGAGCAAAACAAAGAGAGATGAAAGGTGGAGGTGGAGGCCTCGTGGGGTCCACAGGGAATGAAGAGAGGAATGGCCTGGCTGTGCATTGATTTTGTTATTTTTCGTGTGGATTATTTTGGATTTCTGATGGAGATTTGACTTTGGATTTTGGGAAAGAATTGAATGAGATTTGTAATTGGGATTTGAGAGAGGAAGAAAAGATAGTGGAGATAATTAGGATATGGCTCCACACTCAAAATTCTATCTCGAAAAGGAGTTTCACACTCAATTTCACATTTAAATTTTCAAATAGAAAATCCAAACTCTTTTCAATTAATCAACTTCATATTTCTTTTCCTAATACAATACCTTGCCTTAAAAAGGCCTACAACCCCGATGATTTTCTCCACATAACTGATGTGGGACTAAAAGAAAGAAAAAATAAATCTACTAAAATAATAAAAAAATGACAACTCAATAAAATAAAAAAAGCAGACTCCAGACAAGACGAGTAAAATAAATAGCTCGATCTGTGACATCGACTGGATCTCCGTATCAACAAAGTTTGCAAAATTCTCAGCCACTTTGAATGCTTTTTCGAATTATGAATCTCTAAATGATAGAGGATTCATGGATCCAAAGCATTGGTGGGTTCTTTACGGGTGTTCTACTCTAACTTTGCAGGCTTTGTTTCTAAAGCTTCTTGGCCAACCAAGTTCATCATCATGCTGTGAAAAAAAATGGAGTACATACTCCTTTATTCATTTCTTGACTCGGAACAAAATAGCCTCGAAAAGAGCAGAAGACTTGATTTATGTGCATACCAATCTTTGTCTACTTGCTCGAAGCAATTCACAATACAATGAAGAAGAATGAAAGATGTGGGATCTTGAGGGTGATGGGTTCGAAATATTTGAAGCCCCTGATTTTCTAGAGGTTGCCAATCTTTCCCTTGACAAACCGGAGTTGAAAGTCGTGGTGTTCGTGGATGAAGACGAGGATAAGACCATTGAAGTTGGCTCAACTTCAATTAAAAAAGACATCCTAGATAAACATCTTTCGTATTTTGGGTAATAAAATGTTTTCTTTATGATACTACATGTTTTTATTAAAATTATTATGACCAAGAGCTCTCTTTTTCCTTTGGTTGAATATGTATGATACTTATGACTCATATATTACTATGACTATGATTTAATTGGGTGAAAAATTGTGGATGAGATTTAATTGGGCAAAATTTTATCTATATATAATAATAATAATCTATATATTATAATAGTAAAATATTACTTGTTTTGTCCCCGTATCTTTTTTTGGATTTTGTCGTGTTCATGTCCATGTCGTGTCCGACACTAGTGTCCGACACCCGTGTCCGTGCTACATAGATGAGATATAGAAATTGGTTACGACATTCTCCAGAGAAACTATGCAGAATGCAGTGAAATATTTCAAAAGGAATTCTGATGTGAAACGGTGCGTGCGTGCTATGTAAGGAACCAGTGATATAATCAAACTCCTACGTTTCTAATAAGATTTAAATAAGATTGCAAACGTAGTTTTTGCACATTTCTAATCTTAATGAAATCTGATTACAATACCTATATCATGCATGATAAGTTCTAATCTCAATATCAATGATAAGCAATCACAGAATTTGCAGAATCACACATCTCATCATATAGTGAGCAACAGACAATAATGATAATGTTTCAGAGATAACTCAAGTTATGCAACCAACTAATAACTCAGTTACTGAAATAAGACTCACTGATGCAGATTTGTTGTTGCTGTTATTGCTCTGCTCCTGCTGCTCCGCTGCTACTGCTGTTGTTACTTGTTAGAAATGGGAAGATTAGGGGAGGGGACCACATGGTTCAAAGTCGCGGTCTCAGCCGTCGACTCGGCGGGCACGTTCTAGAGATGACTCGGCATCGTGGAACGGACTCAGGCGATACACGTAAAACGCTACAAATAAAGCTTAAAAATTCTGAAAAAATCACCATAAATCTTAAAAAATGTAGAGATTAATTTTTATGTATCACATGTCCAAAATAAGTTTGTTTTGAGAGATAATTTGAGAAATATGATGATTCGGGGGGATAAATTTAAAAACTAAGGGTTTAAGGGTAAATGTGAATACCAAAAAAATAAAAATATATATACACACACAGATGGAAAGAGATCGGGTTAGATCTTTCTCCCCCTCTCCTCTCTCCCCCTCTTCCCCTCTGATCTCTCTCTCCCACTCCCATGCCGATCTTTCTCTCCACCCTCTCCCCCTCTGATCTCTCTCCCCCCTCTACCCCTAGGATCTCTCTCCCCTCTCTTGCTCTGGAAGCGGTGCGGGGGCCTGAAGGCAGGCGACCGGTGCCGACAAGGTAAGTCGGCTGATGATGCTATTTTTTGCTCAAATGATTTTTAAAGTTGACTCGGCAAAAAATTGAAGTTGACTCGGCCATAGTCAAGCCGAGTCCATGGTGGACTTGGTCATATCGGCCGAGTCAACTAGGCATTTCATGCGAGTCGTCTGAAAATAACGAGAAACCCTTCGACTCACGGAACGGGATTGGAACGGCGAAGGTCGTCCCGATTCTGACTCGACTGAGTTAAGTCGGAACCGGAACGGCCAATTCTTCAAACCCTGGGGGACTATTCACAAAGAAGCAAGTAGAGAACTTCGATCATCAGTTCATTCCAGAGAGGGGAGAGGGGAGAGATGCAGGTAGAGAGAAGGCTCTTGATTTCATATTCCTTCATTAATTCATTCATCCATTAGAGAGGAGAGAGAGGAGACAGGGGGAGGAGACACATGCAAGGGAGTAATTAATTTATTATTCATCATTCTTCTCCTTCACCAATACAAACTGAGTACATATAGGTTACAAAACCACACACTCCATAACTTTCCACTACTCTATAACTACCCATAACTTCACACAACTACCATTAAAATACAATTGAAATACAAAGAGAATACAATATAAATACAACTGAAAATATAATAAAATCTAAAGCTAAGATGTCTCCATCAATTCTTTCGAGATGGGAGAGAACTCGACCCCGTAGAGTCAATTGCAGAATTGCTCTCTTACTGTGATTAGTTTGTTTATTGCATCTCAATTATTAGTCAAGATGCACCATAAATTCATCATCTAAAATGTATCAATTTTCTCTACTGTATAATATCTGAAAGTGGAGAAGTGAATGACTCTAAAAAATTAACTCAAGATAAGACTCATTAACTAGTGGGTTATTTATAGATAAGCAGAATCTTGTAAACCACACTTAGTTTTCAATGTTGAAAATAAAACTTAAGTATTATAATTTAAATTCTTTTAAGATTTGAAAAGTGCAACACTACAAGCATGCAAATCTTTAACAATTCCATGGGAAAACCATTTTAGACGAATCTGAACCATCACAAAATTGTCAACCCTAAAAGTTTTAAATTCTTTCCTAATGTCAAACCATAACTTATAGTAAGTGTTGCTTGTTCAAATAAATTACTGATTTCTCATATGTAGAACTTGTATGTGTGACAAAATATGATATAAACTCAGATGTTTAGGCCTAAAATGCAGACTCAGAGTGAAGTGCAGTAGAGAACTTAACTTAGTTCTTATCATTGCTAAAAGAGTCTTCTAAAAGATAACTAGTGAATTTTGACTCTATTGGATATTAAAGTTTTTAGGCACTTGGGTCATTAAATCAACAATACACACGACCTCGATCAAAAGGGATTATCAGAGGTATGATCCTAAAGGTATGTGATAGTTTACCTGTTTTAGCAATGAAGATGAAAGATATGCAAACAGGTAAAGGCAGAGGAGATGCACTCTTAAGTTTAACGCGTCATATTCTCCCATAATTGCATTCTCAAAAAAAATTGGATATGAATCAATCATATATAATGACATCCTTAATCATACTCACATTCTTTTTCACGATATAGCTCCAGAACTTGTCCTCATAGAAATGAATGTTTATTAAGACAAAACCCTATTGCTTGATCTCTAGTGATAACTTATTAATGTGCACGGTAGAATCCATCCTATGGTGTGGTAAGTTGGGAAGACTAGCTCTTGGGGTTAAATCAATGACGTGTTGAATATCACGCATCAGTGGCACTCTGTCTGAGAGGTCTTCACGAAGAACTTCAGCAATCCCTGTAATCACATGGATGAGTTTGGGAGAAATCAGAGTACTGTCTTTAGGTGAAATATCAGTAAACTCTGTAGTCACAGAGGTGACTTCAACAAGCTTTGTTATCACTGGGGTAGCCTCAGGAGGAATTAGAGTACTGAACTTCTCAATATCATCACCCTGAATTTCTTCGTCAGAGTCAGTCTTCAGGTTTTTCCACCTTATAAATGAATTCTTCAGGGTCAGACTCTGACTCTGTTATAGATAGTTTATCAATGACAATTTTGACTGAGCTCGGTGTCGGTAGTAGAGGAGGAAGAGATTGATGACTAGAGCAGACAATGACAGTAGGTGTTGACGGTAAAGGAGGAAGTGGCTCTGGATTCGTTACAGGTGATTTTCTAACTTTGGCGATTTTGACTGGGCTTGGACATATGACAACAACATGTCCATAACTTCTACATTTATTACACTAGATTGCAAGACGAAGTGTGGAGAAGTCCCTTTAAGTGTTTTAGCCTTTAGCGTTATTTGTAACACTTTTGTCTTCAGTGTCCATCTTATATTCTAGTGTTTGTGTATTAGTGTGAGTATTGATATGACATGGATTTAAATGTTGGGACTCAGTGATCCTGACTCCTAAATGTGTAGCCTAAATTGGGAGCATCAGAGTGTTGAACCAAAGTGTCAGCTTTTTTTAGCTCAGTAATTCCATGAGTGCAACGATACTTTTGATTCAGATGAGCTTTCATGTCATGCCAAGTTCCAATAAGGTATTCTCTTAACTCATGGAGTCTCAACGGCAGAACAATATCGACTTACTTGGTCAATCAATTTTATGGCAACAAAGCTAACTTTCTCAGCTTCAGACAATAAGTATCGTGTGAAGTACATATCCATGCTTTATAGTCAATCCAAAAAATTCTGCAGACCAGAACGATCAAAATAATTTAGACGGCCATCAAAGGTTGGTACGTCTAATTGGATGCTCTTCAAGTATCGGTCAACGTGATATGATTCATCACGCCTTTGGTATTGTTGAAACGAACCACGTTGTCTTTCACGTTCATGGAGGTACTCACGATGGTTCTCAGTCTAATGCAAAGACTCTAAGGCATGCTTTAATTTGGGAAACATGTTATCTATGTGCTTCATTGTAGCATCCCATTTTGCTAGGTGATCGAGATTCATCGACTCTCTTTTTTTATGCAAAAGGAAAAAAAGAAAACAAATTTTCCTGAACAAATACCTAATTTTTAATTTTTTTTAACCTAATGCAAGATGTGTTCCTGCCTAAACTTTGTACTCTGATTCCAAACTGATGTGAAATTGTGCGTGCGTGACATGTAGGAAACCAATGATATAGTCAAACTCACTAAGTTTCAAGAAAGAGAAAGATCTTCGGTGGGAAAACAATTGAAAACTAACAATGTTGTAAATAGATTTAAATAAGATTGCAAGCGTAGTTTTTATACATTTTTAATTTTAATGAAATCTAATTACAATACATATATCATGCATGGCAAGTTCTAATCTCAATTTCAATGATAAGCAATCACAGAATTTGCAGAATCATACATCTCACCATATAGTGGGCAGCAGACAATAATGATAATATTTCAGAAAGAACTCCAGTGATGTAACCAACTAATAGCTCAGTTGCTGAAATAAGACTCACTAATGTAGATATGTTGTTGCTTTGCTGCTGTTGTTGGAAAGGGGAAGATTAAAGTAGGAGACCATTCACAAAAAGTAGGGAACTTCTTTGTTATCATCAGTTCATTTCTGAGAGAGAAGAGAAGGGAGAGATGCAGGCAGAGAGAAGGCTCTTGATTTCATATTCCTTTATCAATTCATTCATCCATTAGAGAGAAGGGAAAAAGAGGAGACAGAGGGGAGAAGACACAGGCAAGGGAGTAATTAATTTTCTCATTCATCATTCTTCTCCTTCACCAATACAAACTGAGTACATATAGGTTACAAAATCACACTCCATAACTTCCCACTACTCTATAACTATCCACAACTTCACACAACTACCCATTAAAATACAACTAAAATACAAAAAGAATACAACATTAATTCAACAAAATACAGCTGAAAATACAATAAAATCTAAAGCTAAGATGTCCCCATCAAATTCTCACTCTAGCACTAGTCCTCCTTGCTCCACAAAATGTGTTACAGAATGGTGGGAGTCCAAAAGAACAAACATCAAAGAGAGTAGCAACTCTAGATGCTAGAGAGTACTCACTGAAGACAATGAAAACCTTTTCTTTTTTAACTCTTCCTTTGATAATTCTTCTCCCCGCAAATATTTATGAAAAGTACAATTAGCTCACAAATCCCTAAGATGTGAAAGAAGTGTGTGATTGTTTTAATTAAAATGGTGTGTGACTGCATAAAAGAAATAGCTTGAAGATACCGTCACCTAGCCTTTTCCCAGCAAAATGGGTTCAGACTGAGGCAAACAGGAACGAGAAAAAGAATTGACCAGATTCTTATGATTGGTTCTATCAGCCTCTAATTTAGCGATGAATTTCCGAGTGTGGACAAGATATAAAACCTAAAAGCCCAGTTGGATAAAAAGATAGTTGCTGAGTTGTTATATTAAGCTCATTCAACCAGGGACAAACTCTAAATACCCTAGACACGGGGCAAAAGTTTATATGAAGATGGAAGAAAAGGGGATGTGTTTTTGGGAACGAGAGGCTGGAATTTTGGGTGCCTCACATTCACTGAAGAAATTTACATCTTTCGACAGCTCTGGCGAAACTGTCAAAAATCTGAGACAGACCAACTTTTGGGTCAACGTTGTTGAAAGCCCTGTCGACAACGACAACAATCTAGACGTATCCGAGCATAATCGACCCGAATTCTGATTCTGTTTCAAGTTAAATTCTGATTTTGATTTTGACAAAAACTCTGGGTATTTGATTTTATTTTCTCTGACTATAAATATGAGATTATTTCATTGGTTTTAACCAACCTTGTATTGAGAGTTTGAAAGATCCTTCTGTGAGATCCGAGTTTGAAAGATCCTTCTGTGAGATCCTTATAAACTCTGTTTCTACTTCTCAAGTTAATAAGAATTTCTCCCTTCCTCTCACAAAATCTTGTGTTCTTGATTTGTATTCTTGCTCTTTATGGTGAGCAAGTTAAATTTCTTGCTACAGTAGATTGCTCGGTGTTTCTGCTGCTACTCTTATTGTTGGCAGTGTTTATCACAATAATTGGTATCAGAGCTATGGCTAGCAAGACGACCACAATGAAGTTCGAGGTGGAGAAATTTGACTGGAAGAATAACTTTCTATTGTGGAAGATGCAGAGTAACAACATTGATCGTGAAGGAAGGTACTCATAAGGCCCCGCTTGGTGCTGAGAAGAAGCCGTTCAAGATGGAGGATGACGAGTGGGTGGACTTCGATGTTCGAACCAAGGCCACTATTATGCTATGCCTATAAGATGAAGTTCTTTACAATGTCATGACGACGTGTAAGCTGGAGAGTCTCTACATAATGAAGAGTTTACCCAACAAACTCTTGACAAAGTAGTTATTTAGTCTTCGGATGAAGGAAGGGACACCGGTTCTACAGCATCTCAATGTGTTCAATCGGATTTGAGCGATGTGTTGGCACTGGAGGTGAAACTAGAAAAGAAAGACAAAGTTCTTCTATTACTGTCTTCACTTTCTCAGAGTTATGATTACTCGGCGACCACCATCATGAATGAAAAAGAAACTTAGAATTGGAAGATGTCAGACAGATACTCCACAACAATGAGCTGATGAAGAAAACAGATTTTACATAGGAGACCTCAGGATTGATAGTCAAAAAGCAGAGGGGGAGATCGCAGAGTAGAGGTCCAAGAAGGGTACCAAAGCTTCTAGCGAAAACAATGATTGCTACTACTACAAACAACCAGGACGCATGTAGAAGAATTGCTTTAAGTACAAAGAGATGCTAAAGAAGAAGGGTGGTCTAAAAGCTGATGGAGCTAGTACCAATGAAAAACAATCAGATCAAACCGCGAGAAAGCACTTGAAGAACCATGTGATGTTCTGTCGGTGAATCCAGACAGAGGCAAATGGAGGTCCTCAGATGCTTGGTTACTTGACTCAGGGTGCACATATCACATTGCTCAAAGATGTGATTTAGCACATATGAGCCTTTCGAAGAAGGCACAGTCCTGACGGGGAATGCTGTTGCATGCAACACAATTGGAATAGACATATCTGCATGAAGATATTTGACGGACAGGTGCGAACGCTCAAAGACGTGAGACACGTTCTAGACCTGAGAAAAAACCTTCTCTTGTTGGGAACCTTGAAAGCTCAAGGATGCTAGTTCTCAGGCACGGATGAAGCTCTAAAGGTCACTAAAGGCTTCATGACGGTCCTCAGAGTAGAGCGTACAATGAGCTTGTACAAGGTGATTGAAAGTATTGTGATTGGTGATGCTTCCGTAGCAACAAAGAAGGAAGACACTACAAAACTTTGGCACATGCGTCGTGGACACGTGAGCGAGCGAGGTTTTTTAGCCTTACACAGTAAAGGAGTTCTACCAGGTATTAAATACTGCAAACTTAACCTATGTAAGTTTTGCATTATAGGTAAACAATCGAGAATAGTTTTTACTACCTCAGTGCACAAACTAAGGGTTTGTTAGATTTTATACGCACGGATGTGTGAGGACCTTCGCCAATTGCATCCATTGGGGTGCATGTTATTATGTTACTTTTATATATGATTTTTCCCGAAAGGTATGTGTGTATTTCTTGAAACAAGAATCAGAAGTATTTCAGGAGTTCAAAGAGTAGAAAGCCATGAAGGAGAAACAGAAAGAGCAAAAAGTGAAGTTCTTGAGGTCAGACAATGGGAGTGAGGATACATCCATAGAAATTAAGGAGCACTTAGCTAGTGAAGGTATTGAGCACCAGCTGAGTATTCTAGAACGGCCATAATAAAATAGAGTAGCAGAGTATATGAATCAGACACTTACAGAGCGTGTCTGCAATATGGGGTTACAAGCTGACATGTCAAAAGGTTTCTGGGCAAAGACAGTGAGTCATGCAAGTAATTTAATGAACAAGTCATCATCTACAGTCGTTGATTTTCAAATCCAATAAAAGATATGGCGAGGAGAGTCGGTAGCTTATTCAACCTTACGGATATTCAATTTCCCGGCATACAGTTTGGTTGATAGTCAAAAGAGGAACAAGCTGAAGTCCAAGTCAAAGAGGTGTTACTTCATCGATTTCATCAAGAGAACCAAGGCATATAGGCTTTGAGATTCAGAGAAGAAGAGTGCCTTTGTTAGCAGAGGTATAGTCTTTGATGAAGATTCAACGGAACCAGCAAAGTCAAAGACGGAAGACAAGACACAAGGTGGAGCTTCAGACAGTTCAACGGATTCTCAGATATAAGAGTTTGAATTTTCAGATGATTCCAACAAGCATGTCGGGTAGATGAAGACTCCTCAGTTTCAGATGGAGACAGGTAGGAAGCTACTCGGAACATGTGCAACATAGACCGTTAAGACGGTTAGATAGAATTTCAGTACCACTAATCAGCTATGTCTGAGAAGAGGACCAAGTCTCCTTTGCATTAGTAACAAAAGCTGAAGATCCTAGCAGTTACACGGAGGCAATCGAGGTGGATGACAGTGACAAGTGGGCATATCCATGGAACAGGAGATGGAGTCTTTGGAGAGGAATCAAATATGTGATTTGGTGAATCTACCAAAGGGTTCTAAAGCGATAGGCTGCAGGTGATTCTTTCGAAAGGACGATGAGCAATACAAGACAATGCTAGTTGCCAAAGGGTATTCTCTGAAGGAGAGTATTGACTACAATAAGATCTTCTCTCCATAGTCAAACATACATCTATTCGGTTGTTATTGGCAATCGTGGCCTAAGGTGATCTCTAAGTCTGGATGTGAAACATCATTTCTGCATGATGAGCTAGAGAAGAGGATATACATGAAGCAACCTGAAGGATTCATTCAGGAAGGTCAAGAAAATAAGGTGTCTTTTCAAGAAGTCTCTTTATGAGCTGAAGTAGTCTCTCAGGCAGTGGTATAGTGGTTCGACTCATTCATGGTCAAGACCAACTACACTCGATATGTATGACAGTTGTGTTTATTTCAAGTAGTGCAATGATGATGTCACATATTTACTCTAGTATGTAGATAATATGTTAATTGCTGCAAGAAATAAGACACATTCAAAAGCTTAAAGCTCAACTAAAGGAGTTCAACATGAAAGATTTGAGAGAAGCCAAGAAGATTTTAAGTATGGAGATCAATCGAGACATGAGTACAAGTAGACTCAGACTATCCCAAGAGAATTATGTTCTCAAAATGTTGAAAAGATTCAACATGGTTGAATCAAGACCGACCACTACTTCTTTTGCAGGTTACTTCAGATTATCCTCCAGTCAGTGTCCAAATAAGGATGAGATGTCTCGCGTACCATATGCTAGTGCGGTTGGATCACTGATGTATGTTATTGTCTGCACTAGGTCTGACTTAGCTTATGCAGTTAGTACAGTAAGTCGATTCATGTCAAATTCAAGAAGGCAACATTGGGAAACAATAAAGTGGGTGCTTAGGTATCTACGAGGAACTACTAAATTAGGCTTGATGTTTTAGAAATTGAAAACTGAGAAGCCTAAGATGCTACAAGGATATGTTGATGCAGATTATGCAAGAGATCTGGATCAGCGAATATCTACGACAGGTTATGTACTCATAGTAGCTGAGAATATTATTAGTTGGAAGGCAGAGCTGCAAGATACAGTGACGCTTTCAACAACAGAGGCGAGCACATAACTGGAGTTGAGGCATCTAAGGAAACCTTGTGGTTAAGATTGGTCGGCACATTTGGAATCATATATGAACCAGTTTGGATCTACTGCGACAGTCAGAGTACGATACATCTCGCTAAAAATCACAGGATATCACAAGCGAACAAAGCACATCAAAGTGAGGTGTCACATGATACATCAGTGGGTTGTAGTGAAAAAGTCAATGATTTGATCAAAATCAGTACAAAGAAGAATCTAGCAGACATAATGACAAAGACCATCCCGGTGGAGAAGTTCAAAGCATCTCTAAACTTCATCAATGTTCTATAAAAGAAAGGTAAAGAATGAGCTCTTGGGAGGGAGCCGTGTGAAGTCATAAAAGGGAAGAAAGCTTATTTAATAGTATGGAGGCCAATTTCTACAAAAGACTCGTGGTATGTGAATCAAGGTGAAGATTGTTATTATTTTGAGTACCTCACATTCATTGAGAAAATTCAGAGACAACTTTCAACAGCTCTGGCGAAGCTGTCGAAAATCTGAGACAAACCAACTTTCAAGACTACGCTAGTGAAAGCCCTGTCGACAGCTGCAGCAATCTGGGTGTATCCGTTTCGACAGCGGCAGCAATCTGGGCGTATCCAAGTGTATCCAACCCGAATTCTGATTCTGTTCAAGTTGAATTCTGATTCTAATTTTAACCCAAACTCTGGATATTTAGTTTCTTTTTTCTCTGGCAATAAATATGAGATTGTTTCATTGGTTTTAACCAACCTTGTATTGAGAGTTTGAGAGATACTTTTGTGAGATCTTTGTAAACTCTGTTTCTACTTCTCAAGTCAATAAGATCTCTCCCTCCTCTCACAAAATCTTGTGTTCTTGATTTGTATTCTTTCTCTTGTAGTGATCAAGTTATATTGCTTGCTAAGATAGATTGCATGGTGTTTTTGTTGCTACTCTTATTTGAAAGTAAACCTAGAGGGGGGTGAATAGGTGTATGGCTAATCTAATGATGAATAATACAGAATAAAAAACAAATTGCAACACACTGAGTGTCCAAAGAGTGTAGCCGAATTCTCGGTGAAAGACTCTGGATTATCTCCTCTAAATTCCTCTAAATAAGAGTTGAGGTGTTATATAAAGCTCTCTTGGTTCAACACAAGTGAGGCACACAAACAATACCAAGCATATAAATGATATGAACAATATGAATCAATGCAAGATATAAAGAGAGAGTTAAGAAATAGAGGATCAAACGCAAACACAAAGATATGTTTCGAGGTTCGAGTCACTGTTGTACGACCCCGCCTTCACACAGAAGGATTTTCACTATAACGTCCACACATGACTTCCCACACAGGGAACCTCTACTGAGGATTTGGGTAATACAAACTTGGAGTACACAATACCTCTCTCAATCAACAACCTCTACACTAGAGGTAAGGCACTAAGCCACACAAGATCAACCTCACAATAGAGGGATAGGGCACTAAGCCAAACAACAATCACCTCTCACTAGAAGAATAGGCTCAAAGCCAAATCAACCACAATCACCTCCGCACTTAGAGAGATACAAACAAACCCAATTGCACAACCTCCTCTACACTTAGAGGGAAAGGCACAAAGCCAAACAACCTCAATCACCTCTACACTTAGAGGGATACAAACACAACCAAACTCAACCTCCACAAACACCTCTACACAAGAGCGATACCAACAAATACAAGGAGGTTACAACTCTTAGTGGTCTCAACAACCACAAACAAAATTTTCTCACCAAAACAAGATCCTAATAAATAGGATAGATAGATAGCTCAAGTGTGAGAAAAATAAAGAGTTTGAAAAACAAATCACAAAGAAAAACTCTAGATTGAAATATAAATAAAGATCAAAACCAATTCCCAAAGACTCTCCTTTTCTTTGATTTTTCCAACCCTTTAAAAACAAATAAAAATAAAATCTTTAAGCTCAAAAACTCTTTTAAAAACTTACTGTTAAACACTTGTAAAGATGAGAAATTTTCTCTTGAAAAATCTTAATGAAATCAGCTGAGGGGGCTATTTATAACCCTCCAAAAAATCTGCCCGTTGGCAGCGAGCAAAGGGCAAAAATGCCCTTCCGATCACTGCCCGGTCGACCGGCCAACGATCACATTTTTATGATCGTTGAGCCACCGGTCGACCGCCCGGTCAACCGGACCTGGATACAGAGAGCAGATGCTTTCTGCTGGTCGACTGCCCGGTAGACGGGGCCAGTTCCAAATAGCAGAGCTCTCTGGCAGTCGACCGGGTCGGTCGACCGGCCCTCCAGCCTATAAGGCCTGTGCACGTTCGTGCACATCGGTCGACTGGACCGGTCGACCGACTTCTGCCCTGGTCGACCGTCCGGTCGACCAGCAGAAGGCCAGGTCACTATATTAAGGAATTAAAATTTTGTCTTTTTACCTTCTAAAAAATCCCATAAAATCACAAAAATTCCACAAAATAAGTTCTCATAAGATCTTTGAAATACAAATATGTGTGACTAAAATTCAACACATATTACAAACCATTTGAACTATTTTTGTGATATTGAAACTAGGCTTTAAACAAAAATCGGTATTTTTCAAAACTTAAATTTTTGAAATGAAAAACCGTTTTCTCCAAAACTTATCTAAAAACAAAAGCATGATATTGAACTTTGAAGCATATTGTATATGGATATAATCCAATATACATGAAAGATATTATATCTACGTTTTTGACATGAAATCCAAAATCGGTTAAGCCAAAAACCAAAACCAACAAACTTTAAAACTTGTGTGTGCATGTGAACTTGAGCATATCAACACTATCTAATCTTTACAATGATCTAAACATACTAAACACAAACCGAGGTCTTGTAGAACTCCTCCAAGTCGACTCGATCCGACCGCGATCCAACGAGCTTGACTCCAACCGAGTACTAGATGCGATCTTGACGCTTGAGCTCTTGAATCAACATGTGAAATCTCCAAAACTCTTTTGTTGAAGCTAAACACTTACTAAAATCTTGATCAAATATCTGAAACTAAATATCACAAGATTATTAGTAAACTATAACTACATGAGTTGATGGGCCTCTGGACCAACAATCTCCCCCTTTTTGATGATGACAAAACTCATGGAGTTATATATGCATGGATTAAAGTTAAGCTTCATAGAAACTCCCCCTTAACTCATGCATAACAATAAACAATAAAGATATTTAATGTATGCATAAAATAAATAACACATATATGCATAAATGAAGAATACTTTTTGCATAAACAAAACATATATGCTCTGATACCAATTGAAAAATAAACATGCATATAAGTGACATAAACATGCATATATAAAACTCTCAAAAATTTTCTCCCCCTTTTTGTATAAAACAAGAAAATTAAATAATCATGCATATATAAAACTCCAAATTTCTCTCCCCATTTTTGTCAAATCATCAATAAAGGGGCATAAATAAACTCAAAAAAAAATTTCTCCCTTTTTGTTAAATCAAACAAGAAGGGTGTATATGCGATATATATTCATGAAGAGGAGAGACGTAAAGTTAACTCTCCCTGCATACATGCATTACATGAAAAAGAGATGACTAAACTCTAATCACATAACGCATAATATACAATGTATAAAAGGAGATGTGAAGCTCCCCCTACACACGTGTAAGACATACCAAAGAGAGGTCAATCACTTCAATATAAAATATACTCAACATGAATCTATATAAAGAGAAGATGTTAAGCTTCCCTTACATATAAGCAATACATATCAAAACAATATAATACCAATTGAAAAATATATTATTTTATGATAAAGGTATACATCGAAACATTATGATACTAATTTATGATACCAATTGAAAATAAACAAAACATTTTTAAGATAACAATTGAAAGTAAACAAATTTTTTTAAGATACTAAAAGATATCAATTGAAAATATCTTGATACCAATTTAAAATGTCTTGTAAATCTTTGATACCAATAGAAATTGAAACATTGTATGCTTTGATATAAATTGAAATATATATTGGAAATAATTTTGATACCAATTGAAAGTAAAAAACCTAATTGTTTTAGGTAAACATAACTCATATCAATATAGAAACCAATATAAAATGAAACATGATACCAATATTGAAAATGTTAGCATATTCCAAAACAAAGTCTTTTTCATCATAAAGAATGGGAGTAAGATACCAATTGAAAATAAACTCGGTTGAAAGATACCAATTGAAATATAAAACATGAATTTTCTCCCCCTTTATGAAATACCAATAAAAACAATGCATAAACTTGTATAAGCTACCAATTGAAAAATAATTGACATTAAAGAGTAAATCAAGCTGAGTATAAACATAATTTGTGGTTTAAGATGTAAAGATATACTAAGCACAATCAAATCACAGATATATGTATGAAAATATAAATACTAATCGAAATTGATACTATTTGAAGTTTGAAGCATACATATATAGAAAATAAAATATGAGTATACAAAAAAATTATCAATTGTGATACCAATTGAAAATACAATAAGGATCAAATGTATAACTCATAAATATCTCCCTTTTATGCACATGTTAAAAAGATTTTTAATTAGGCATACAAGGCATGGTCGCCCATCCAACCGCCCTTGGATGGTAGGGATTTTCAAAAATAAATTTTAAAAATAGTTTAACAAGTTTGAAAAATACTACCAATTGAAGAATACAGACTAATTTAAGGATAATTTTGAAACTAGTACGAAATCCTTCAAGCAAGGAATAAAAATAAGGATATATCCATGAAATATGTAAGTCACACGATGATTGACATTCAAAGTTTATAAAGCATATATAAAGCTTATGAAAATAAAAATCATGAGTAAACAAGAATTAATGTGAGTGTAAGAATCATGTAATCAACAAAATCATGAAAATAGGCAATTAAGCTCAATATGAAATTCCTTTACCAAAAACATGAAAAATCATCAAACTAAATAGGCTTCAAGGTATATGTATGTTTAGTCAAAACTAAAAGTATACATACATATCCCAAACACAAATGAGTCCATAATAGAATTTGCATGAAAAGCAAGTGACTCAAGGATATACATGTTCACTAATCATCAAAACTAGGCTATACTATTACTTCTAATGGGTACAAGTGAGCAATCAAGCACAAACATATAAAAATCAAATGTGGCTCATTAGTTGTACAAGTATCTATACAAGTTTTAATGAAAACTACATCTAAACATGTAATCAAAATATGAAGTACAAAAGAATCATAAACATAAACCAATATGATCATTAGGCTAAATGCACATGTTTTAGAGCTATAATACACACAATAGCTAAATTAAAGTGATAACACAAAAGTAATGATCCATATAAACATGGGTATCTCTACATATGTATATCACTATTTATCATGGCATTTAACAAAATAATCATGAAAAATCAAAACATGCTAAAAATCAACAATATAAAAGCATGTAAACTAAATGAGAGTTAGAGATAGTTACCAAAACTATTAGGGCTAATCTCTATATCTCCAAACCATGGTGGTCCTCCCACCAAATTTCCTTGAAGGTGATGCATCCAAAGTAGTGTCCATCAAGCACAAGAGCATCCACCATCAAGGCACCAATGCCCTCACGTCAAGCGAGAGCCCACACCTACATCAAATAAAATAGGAGTGGATTTTGGTACCCATACTCTATTGGGTCCATGGGGGTTAGCACCTTTTCCTAACCCAAACTTATTTGCAAAATTTGAATCATTTAATCTATCATAATAAAATTTTGCAAGGTAGCCCTTACGTCCATAATGTGTACAAGTGTACACATGAGCATCCATGGTGTCATGTGTGTGAGTATGAGAAGCATGTGTATGCCGTGTATGGTGTGCATGAACATGTGGTGCATGTTTCTTGCGAAACATGGATTCTAATTTCTTGTGATCTATAGCACATTGGCTAAAAGTGGAGCCCAAACAATCAACACTCTTCTTTAACATACATATATCATTTTCAATAATAGTAGAAGAGGTGGAGCATGCAATAGCTACACTAGATGGTGAAGTTATAGTAGCATGGCAAACATGTGAGTTCAAATTATTTTTCAAAGATTTATTTTTATTAGAAATCATATGTAATTCTTTTGAAATAGAAGCAATTTTGTTTTTCAAAGATTCATTTTCTTTTAAAACAAAATCAAGTTTTAAAGACAATGTTTATTTTTCTTCACAACATCACAATCATTTTTATTCTTTAAAAATTCATTTTCCTTTAACGCAAGGTCAAGTTGGGATTTCAATGAATCTCTTTTACTTGAAATCTCAACCTTCTCTTGTAAAATCAAGTCAAGTTTTGAACACAAATCCTTATTTTCTCTATTTAATTTAATACTTTTCTTTTTCAAAACTTGATACTTTTCAAGCAAGTTTTCACACACAAGAGATAGTTCTTCATTTAAAGCATCGACATCCATATAGTCATCACCGGAAGAACTAGCACTATCATCTAGATGAGTATCCGAGTTTACCTCAAAAGAGTCATTCCCTTGGACCATGTAACAATGTTGGTCGGACTCATCTCCACTAGATTCCTCCTCCACATATTTCGGTGTTTGAGGCTTTGGAGAGGTCAAAGTGTTTCACACTGCAAAAGCGGAATCACAATAAGAAACCATAAAAAGATAATCTTGCTAAGTGTGTTTTTAAGTGCCAATAGGGCTTGTGCATTAGCCTCTAAGATTTCTTGGTAGCGGCAAGGTAAAAATGCATTCCTAGAGTTTTTAGGTACATACTCATTCTAAGCTTCCACATATCGATGTTAGAAACATCAAACATGGGAGGGCCAAGATAATCCATGAGTGTGTACAAACAAATAAGTGTGCAAATGTAAAACTAGATTAGCTAACCAAGATCTCACTCCTAGGTGATTAAACCTAATATTAGGAGCGTAGGCTCTGATACCAATTGAAAGTACACCTAGAGGGGGGTGAATAGGTGTATGGCTAATCTAATGATGAATGATGCGGAATAAAAAATAAATTGCAACACATTTAGTGTAACCAAAGAGTGTAGTCGAATCCCAGTGAAGGACTCTGAACTATCTTCTCTAAATTCCTCTAAATAAGAGTTGAGGTGCTATGTAAAGCTCTCTTGGTTCAACACAAGTGAGGCACACAAGCAATACCAAGCATATAAATGATATAAATAATATGAATCAATGCAAAATATAAAGAGAGAGTTAAGAGAAAGAGGATCAAACATAAACACAAAGATATGTTTCGAGGTTCAAGCCACTGCTCTACGTCCCCGCCTTCACACAGAAGGATTTTCACTATAACGTCCACACAGGACTTCCCACACAGGAAACCTCCACTGAGGATTTGGGTAATACAAACTTGGAGTACACAATACCTCTCTCAATCAACAACAACCTCTACACTAGAGACAAGACACTAAGCCACACAAGATCAACCTCACAATAGAGGGATAGGGCACTAAGCCAAACAACAATCACCTCTCATTAGAGGGATAGGCTCAAAGCCAAACCAACCATAATCACCTCTACAATTAGAGGGATACCAACAAACCCAATTGCACAACCTCCTCTACACTTAGGGGCCGTTTGTTTCGCGTAAAACTCCGTAATTCGTAAATGACTTACTACCCAGTTACAACTACGGCGTTTGTTTGGACCGTAATTCGTAAAAGACTTACGTAACTCAACTAACACTCACTTGCAACCCAGTTACCACTCACTTACAGCCCAGTTACAGTTAATTTTATGGTCATACAAATTTGTAATATTTTTTTATATTAATATTAAATTTTTTTAATATTTAACTTTTTTAATATTTATTTGCAGTATTAAAACTTTTAAAATCACCAAATAGTTAATTTTGTGGTCAACTTTTTCACTTACGACTTATACATTACGACAACCAAACACCGTAAAGTACAATAAACTTTCCCACTTTAGAATTTTATATTACCAACCAAACACCGTAAAATTTACATACATGTAACTCATTTACAATTGTAAAAGACTTTACCAATTACAACTACGAATTACGGCCAGTTACGACAACCAGACCCTTAGAGGGAAAGGCACAAAGCCAAACAACAACCTCAATCACCTCTACACTTAGAGGGATACCAACACAACCAAACTCAACCTCCACAAACACCTCTACACAAGAGTGTACCAACAAATACAAGGAGGTTACAACTTTTGGTGGTCTCAATAACCACAAACCAAATTTTCTCACCAAAATAAGATCCTAATAGGTAGGATAGATAGATAGCTCAAGTGTGAGAAAAATAAAGAGTTTGGAAAACAAATCACAAAGAAAAACTCTTGAGAAAAACTCTATATTGAAATATAAATGAAGATCAAAACCAATTCTCAAAGACTCTCCTTTTTTTTTATTTTTCCAACCCTTTAAAAACAACTAAAGATAAAATCTTTAAGCTCAAAAACTCTTTTAAAAACTTGTTGTTAAACACTTATAAAGATGGGAAATTCTCTCTTGTAAAATCTTAGTGAAATCAACTAAAGAGGGGGCAATTTATAACCCTCCAAAAATCTGCCCGTTGGTAGCTAGGAAAGGGCAGAAATGCCCTTTCGGTCAACCGCCCAGTCGACGGCCAACGGTCATTTTTATGACCGTTGAGCCACCGGTCGACCGCCCGATCGACCGGACCTGGATACAGAGAGCAGATGCTCTCTGCCGGTCGACCGCCGGTCGACTGGGGCCAGTTCCAAAGAGCAGCGCTCTCTGGCGGTCGACCGGGTCGGTCAACCGGCCCTCCAGCCTATAAGGCCTGTGCACGTTCGTGCACATCGGTCGACTGGACCGGTCGACCGACTTCTGCCTCGATCGACTGTCCAGTCAACCAGTCGAAAGCCAAGTCACTATATTTAAGGGATTAAAAACTTGTCTTTTACCTTCTAAAAAATCCCATATATCACAAAAATTCCACAAAATAAGTTCTTATAAGATCTTTGAAATACAAATATGTGTGACTAAAATTCAACACATATTTCAAACTATTTGAACTATTTTCGTGATATTGAAATTAGGCTTTAAATAAAAATCGGTATTTTTCAAAACTTGAATTTTTGAAATGGAAAACAGTTTTCTCCAAAACTTGTCTAAAAATAAAAACATGATATTGAAACAACTTTAATGCATATTGTATATAGATAGAATCCAATATACATGAAAGATATTATATCTATGTTTTTGACATAAAATCAAAAATCGGTTAAACCAAAACCAACAAACTTTAAAACTTGTGTGTGTATGTGAACTTGAGCATATCAACACTATCTAATCTTTACAATGATCTAAACATACTAAACACAAACCGAGGTCTTCTTGTAGAACTCCTTCTCCAAATCGACTCGATCCAACCGCGATCCAACGAGCTTGACTCCAACCGAGTACTAGATGTGATCTTGATGCTCGAGCTCTTGAATCAACATGTGAAAGCTCCAAAACTCTTTTGTTGAAGCTAAATACCTATTAAAATCTTGATCAAATATCTGAAATTAAATATCACAAGATTATTAGTAAACTATAACTACATGAGTTAATCATCATCAAAACTAGAGTGATGGGCCTCTGGGCCAACATTATTGTTGGTGGTATTTATCACAACACGGCAAACATCTACAAGGCCCAGTATCAACTTAAGAATCAAATGGAATCACATCCCTCCATGAAAAACCTTGAGGTGAGGTATGTGAACATGCTTAGCTCTTACGAAAATATAAAAAGTTATGCTGTCATAAAACCAAAATAAATTTTAAAAACTTAAAACACTGAAAGACAAGCTAATTCTGTATCTAGTTTCAAGAAGATAGACTCTCAGACCTGAATGTTTGTGATAGTGGGAGAAGAAACTTTTCTAGGTTCTGACGAAGAGACAACCAGCTTGTATCTGTAATAACCAACAATACAATGAAGAAATTAGGATAAGACAAACAGTTCATTTAAGCACAAGAAAGTGACTAGTTCATCCGTAGCAAATGGACTAGAGAAATGTGTCATATATCTTTCTGCTTAGTACACATTAGAAAGTTAGAAACAAACCGTGTAAGCAATACTCATGACGTGACCCGTGAGTATTGAGCCCTCCTTCCTACCAAAGTTCTATTGGTTGGGGATTTGGACCTAATTTCAACTAAAACATCATTTCAGTTCTAGGTGTTGCATTATGAGCACTTGAACTCAGTTGCAAGCCCATGTAGGCATGCTAGTTTTCTTTACTTTTACGAACAGTACATCTAATGTGTCTATGGTACCAGATAAAAGAAAAGGTACACGGTTTCTATAATATGCTAGGTGCTGTACATATGTTCCAAATGAGTTTGCATATAGATTTTGAATGGAATGACTGACCCTCCGGTAGTTGCTGTGGCAGGTTGACCAGCAACCTCACTCCTCCGAACATCAGCTAATATGGCATTTATTTTCTCGTCCTCAAAAGCAAAATATACCGGATACTGCAAATAGAAACAACAGAAAATTAAGCTATCACTGGTATACGGTTACTGTAAACACCGAAAGAAACAGTGAATGAAGATCATTTGCTGAATTATCCACAAAATGAAGTCATATGACCTCACGGTAAATATGCAATTTATGTTTCCCTATCTTCGCTTTGTCTGAGCCAGAAAGCCTATTTTCTAAAAGAAGGGGAAAGCAAAAAGTGGCTATATGACTGGGAAGATGACCCATTATGCATATGCTATAACACAATGTTTTGGCCAGAAAGAAATTTATAAGGCACAATGAGGCAGAAAAGAAGAAGAGAACCCTGAGGAATAAAGAAAGACGCCTTGGAGTATTCCAGCAAAAATAAAATAAATAGCATGACCTTCCATTTAGTCCACTTCCAATCATATTTTAAGCTTCGGACAGAAGCCACAACAATTTCCCCATTCATGACTGTCTTTGCAAACATTAACCTGTAATCTTTGAATATAGACCATATTCTTCCAATTAATGTCACCTGTTACTGACCACCTCAAACAAGCAGCAATATTCAAAGATCATTACCAAACATTGGAAATCTCCATTAGATGTTAAAACATGAAATACAATGTCCAAATAGGGAAATATAATGCCTTGATGAAGAGATAAAGAGGGCAGTACTCTCATCCTCCACCATCTCCAACATTAAAGTACACAAGCTTAACATACCCTTTTCTTCAAATAACTTCAGAGAAACAATTCCAAGTCTTTCTTGCCAGAAACTTCCCTCCACTCAACCAGAAAGAAGAGTACAGGCTTAAGGTAGCTTTATCGCAGATCCAGACTTCCTAACTTGATGATCAAGAAGATTCTTTGAAATGCGTAAGCCATGGGCTTCCTATTCATTGAACAATATCTATATGTTATAAACTTGATTATTACAGCATTCCATCTCTTTAACAAGCACCATAATAATAGTATCTTACTAGCATCCCCAAAGGGTGTAAATCCTGCAGATCATCTGCAAACAAATATGGTGTAAGAATATGATAGTAGATAGATCTTGAGTGTCCTGTGTGCAGTCAGAGAATGTGCTGCTTTGATCCTTAAAGGTAGAATCCATTAGTTGCCAGCATTCCTCGATTCATGCTGTTGTTTAGCTTGGTAAAGGTTGTTATCCTTCGTCAAGCAGATGGGAAACAATTGGTTCAGAAATCTATCTAAAAGAACAAACTGTGTACATCCTCTCCATGCTCTAAGAGAGAATCAAATAATTTGATTCACTGGTTATATGATATGACGCCTTTATTATAGCTTGAAACTAAAAGGCTAGAATCTGATAAATAATTTTGACTCTTTATGGACAATATTTGACTAGAGCGTGATAACATCCTGCGAACAGATTTTGATAATGATAACTGCCCAAAATACTAAATACTGTATAATCCAAGCAAAAAAACAATTATCATAAGCAAAATAAAGGTATTTGCTAAATCAAATCATGTAATTACTGATGGAAGAGAAATCACCAGGTAACAGAGGTTAAAAATAATAAACTAGATGTAATAGCATGAACTACAAGCCATGATAACATGGAGCACAGCAAGATACAGGCAGCAACATATTGATTGAGTAGAGACAATGTGACCAGCAGAAATCAAAGAAACTAACATTATACTTACAGGAATATTAGAATGTATAAGCAGCTGTTCCAACTCAACCAATGTATTCCTCATCTGCCTGTGTTCGTTTAAGTTATCTATGTTCCCATCCTCAGCAATCTTGTCACTGGCCTTTTGAGGAAGCAGAAGTAACAAGCCTCCCAATGGATGTTTATTGGTAATGTACTCTGAAATATTTTTGAGTGCTAAATTTAGTGTCATGAACAACTAAGCAACTCAACAACATTAATACAAAATAAAGAACTCTTCTCTCATAAAGCGAAAGGAACAGGTAATCCTTAGGAGCAAACCAATGGAAGCAATCAATGTGAAATTAACGTCAGAATATAACTATATGCTCATTAGTTCACTCAGGTAACCCTTAGGATAATTTGTCCTGCTAGGATCAGTTAAAGATTAGATGCTTTAAAACATACAAAATTAGGTCTTAAAGCTAGCATTCCTGAAAGGCACCTCTATTTTTCAGAAAGGGGTCAAGAAAATTGCTGAGACTTTGAAGCGTTGTATCAAAAAGGTTGTAGTTACGGAAAATTTGTAGGAGTTTGATTAGAGTACCGGATAGTATAATTGCCGTTTAGCTACCACTTGCTCTTGGATGCAATTGCCTATGCTCGAAGTGTTATGGTGGCCTCAAATTATATTTCAAACGGTCAAAGGAGTTGGACAATTAAATTTAAATGAAATTTTGATGCTAGCAATTTGTTTGCATCAAATGCACTGTGACAATTACTAGATCACCACTCTTATAGGCTCCAAAAACGTTCTTGTGTTTGAAGATAGACAAGTGCTGGTAATCTCACTGTTAATCACAAAGGGTACCTTTTCCTTCTTCTTTTTTCCCCTTAATTTTTCTTTTTTCGCTTACTTTAAGCAAACTTATATATCATCTATGAATCATAAATATATAAATAAATAACAATGAGCAATAGTTAGCAGATATTATTCAAACCAGGTGTCGAGACCCTTATAAAAATAAAGTCAGAGCATTCTAGCATTCAAATACTGTAACTAGAAGTAGCAAATAGAAATCAAACGATCCTAGCAGAGATACTAGCAAGAACAAGAGTCAAGCAGCACAGTAACACCGAGCCTAACCAATGGAGCAAGAAGTAGAGATCAGAGCGTACCGCGAAGAGATGTGAGATTCAGCTCTCGGACCGGCAGAATGAGCACGGTTCTCGAGAGATCGACGCCGGAACCGAACGGAGAGGCTCCGGCGTGGTGGTTGAGGCCGGCGAATCTCGATCCGTAGGGGGCTCCGGCGATGTCGTACTGGATGAGGCGATAGACGTCGACGGCGGTGGCGGCGTCGCCTAGCTCGACACAGGCGACGAGTAGGAGCACGAGGGCGAGAACGGAGTAGATCGAGTCGAGCAGCTCGCCGCCCGCTCGCGCTTTTCTTCGCGCTGCCATTGCTTTTTTTTTTTGGGTATGGAAATCGAGGGCGACGATTTTTAATAATAATGAGGTTTGGGTTTAGTTACGGTCGAGATGACCCAAAAAGTACAGATTGTCGATCACATTCACTCTAGCAGCGTCCCTTTTTTGGGCCAACATTTCACAGGTCCAAATCTGGCTTGTACCAAAGTTATTTGAACTGAAATGTTTTCAGTTCAAATACCACTGAATTTTATGGCTCGAGTCCAAAGCCTCCATTGAGTTTTTGAGAGTGGTTGAACCTATCAAATAGATAGATGTCTATTGATATTATCTTGATAGATTTTAGGCAAGTTTAGAATTTAATCGAATTGATTAACATTACCTCCGAATTTATCTTTTATTATATGTTAGAAACTTGAATTAAATTTTTGAGAAAACTTGAGCTGAATTTTAAGCGTGACCCGCTGCTCGACATTCACATAATATGGTTAGAATGTGTTCTCCTTTCATTCGGTATGAACATGGTATATTCACATATTCAGTTACGTTTCCGAATGTATAAGATATTCAAGTTGGAAGTTAGCCTAATACAATAGTTAAATTGGACAAAAAAAGAGTGAAAACTTTTGAGTCCCCCCTTGAAAGTGGTAAAGAAAGTTGAGTAGTTTAAATATGAAAAGTTTGGAGTTAAGAGCTTGCCCATAGGGTACTTGGAGTTTTCGCACGCGTTTGGGGGGAAGTCATGCCCACACACGCGCATTGTCGCTGCCCGTTCTGACGTCAGTGCCGGTGCGTATACGTGACAGGCGCCTGCCATTCCGCTCGCTTCGTGTCTACCCGCGGCCCCAAGGGAAAATGATTACCTGACACTGTTTTGGAACTGTTGCGTACTAACTGTGCCGACCGGATGTTATGCTGAACCCTCTCAAATTTCTTTAACTACTGTCTGAATTTCCCTATAAAATGGGCAGAATTCAACTAGTTCTAAATTCACTAGCTTCTCTTCCTCTTACAATGAAGAATTGTCTCTTTCAAAAAATAAATTCCGTCTGAAATAAAAAATGACCTTTTGATCCGATCAAATTCAATTTCTCCAATTAGTGAATTTCACTCAGAAAAGAGAGTTTCCTCTTCCTCTTGCAATGAAGAATTGTCTCTTTCAGAACATAAATAAATAAAAAAATGTCCTTTTGATCCGATCAAATTCAATTTCTCCAATTACTGAAAGGTACGGGCCGATTTTGGTTCGACTGTATGGGCTTTTGCATTATGTTTTGTAAATACCATAAAGAATATTGTATCTTGAGAAACTAGCATCCATAATTCTATAAACACAATACGAGAGACCTAATTGTCTCAAGGAGATTCACTTTACGTGTACCTCACTTCATAATCTGTATATTTGAACTAACGTTCTTATTGCAGAAATTATTGTTAAATTATTTAACTTGAATAAATAATTACTATATTATTATTAATATGAGACTGACTAAAGACCAGTCTGATTGGTGTCTAAATAAGGGATTTGAAAGGTGGTTTTTAAATTAAGAAACCGCAGTGGTCACTTTCTGACCCACCTGAAATTACGACACGTGCCTATCTAACCCCAAAGAAAATGCGACATGTGGCCACCTCTAGAACACCTAATCCAGAGTCTTTATCCAGTTTGAATTTTAAGCGGGTCGGATAATTCGGGTAAGATGTAAATCCATTTATTAGAAATCTCCACCTCTAAAGCTCAATCCTCATTCAAACAGGACAGTTACCATCGGGAGCAATTTCTCTTTATCTACGCAAAGCGCGGACTATCAAATAGAGTTGGCTCTCCCCTATCTCGATTCAAACGAAAATATTCAGCTCAACCGCCATCAAGATAAAGACTTCAAGTATTCAAACTAAGCAGGATTCCCTAGCCTTATCTGTTTGACACAACCTGTATAAATAAGAGATCCCCCAACAGAGAAAGGGATCATGATCGGAATCCAGAAGCCCTAGCACACTAGAAAAGTTCACCTGTAATTACTATTGCTATAGTGAAATTCTCCTCTCCCTCTCTCTCTGATTGAAAAGTGAAAGCAATGAGAATTATCGTCTAGCTTTGGGCTAACGGGTCATGTCCACGAGGAGAAATGCAATGAAAGTTTTTCGGTGTTTTGTTTAGAAAGCAAAGAATGGTGTTTGTTTTTTTTATATTGAAAAAGAAAATGGAAAGTAAGGAAATGATTAAAAGAAAAATTGAAAACTTAGAGAAGGTTTTAGAAAAGGTGATCTTTAAAAAAGTTGAAGATTATTTGGTGGTTTTTAATATAGAAAAAAGATGTAGGCTCACTATCTTACTACTCAACGATGTATTCTTCTCTTGAAATTCTTAGTACCTCAACTTGATCATAGGCAAAAACTTAAGCTTTAGTTTTGTAAGTCTTAAGTAAAGCAAATAAGATAGTTTAGAAAAGTTTTAACTCTTTTTATTAAGAAATCCTCTTGAACTGAATGGTAAATCATCAAGTTTTCTTTCAAGTATGAAATAAAAGTAAGTTCAAGTGATATTTTAGAAGATATAGAAGTTTAGAAATCCAAAACCCATTCTCATGTGCCTTCAAGAACACTTTTAAAGAAGAAAGGCTTAGTTTAAGGCATACATATGATTCCGTTGGGTTCTTTACATCAAAACCATTCAAAATAAGAGGGATCGAAGAGAGGGACGATAGTGAGCCCAGAAAACAAGTTTAGCTACTCATGGAAGACGTAAAATAAGACATGTAAATAAAGTAAGATATACCCGTGAATTTGAGGAGAAGAAGAGAAAGCTTGATCCTTTATTGATGTCACTTCAATCTTTGGATTACAATCACTCTCTCTCTCTCACTAGTATTTAGAATAAACTACAAATTAGAAAATAGAGATACAACTTCTCAATACTATCTAACAAAGAACCTAAACCCTAAAAACAAAGAGAAAAACTTAAATTAATTTCTGGTCCTTTTTCTCTGAAAAATACAGTATTTATAGGCAAAAACCAAACGGGAGAGGGCGTACGAAGATTGGGGAGCAAACGCTTCCCTAACAAACACTAACAAGCCGCGAAAATGCGGCTTTGGCCGTGCTTCTGCGACCATGGTGTGGCCAGGTGGCCACACCTGGTTGGTGGGTCTCGCTCGCTTAGTTATTCCCCTTTATCTCCTGCTGGTTTTCCCATTTCAGCTCCAAGATTTGACGAAACAACCTTTGATCTTTGGCTTTAACCACTTGATTTGGGAAGATTCATTTTAATGGCTTTCAACCTCTCTGATTTGTCATGATCTGCCCTGATTTCCTGATTTCGAATTAATTCTAAATTAAATCAGAATTTGATGGGCTTTTGGGCTCGTTTCTCTTTTTTATCCTTTAGCGATGGGCCTGAATTTTATAAAGAAAAATAGGACTTATTAATATGATTTATTTAGATAATAAACATGATAATGTGACAATATATATGCAATATGTGACCGATCACCCCCCACACTTATCTTTTGCTCGCCCTCGAGCAAAACATCAAAACTAATCTTAATCAATTATTAGACCACTTTCGCAGGTCACTCGATTGCACTGAGCATGTGTAACAAGCCGTTAAACTTCTAGGTTACCCCTAGAGGACGAGTTTTGTCTCGTGAGGGTTTTCAGTGGATTGCACACACAAAATCCATAAAGAAAGAGAAAAAATGTTAGTATTTTCAAAAAGCATTTTGAAAAGAAAAAATATTTGAAGTATATTTGTAGAAGTTCAAGTACTCTATAAGTTATAGGAATATCAAACTTTTCATTCCTAAATTTAGTCTCTATTCAAAAACATGTCATCAATCAAAGTAAGGAGTCAAATTGTGTTTCTCATCTAGTCTATTACTTTACCATAAGTCATATGCACCTTCGTGACCGTGAAGTTTGAGTAAGAGTTCTTTAAAATTAACTCCTATGCCTTATTTATATTTATTTTTGGTGGTATTTATTTCTCAATTCCATTAGGCTTTCTAATCTGCCTATGTAACGAGCCTTTAGTCAGTGACACCAAACTGGACAGTCTTAGGGCACCAGGTGAGAAAACGCCCCTAAGAACTTAAACACTCAAGCAGACAAGGCCACGAAACTAAGGGTTTTTATTTATAAAATCTACCCCTTTTAGGCGTGAATATTTATGCTTCATGAGGCACAAATACCCAGCTTAATCAGAGGATTTATATATATATTTCAAACTTATCTAATTATCTTTTGCATAAATACCAATGCTTTCTGAGGCCAAAGCACTTAGCTAATCAATAATTAGATTTGTTTATTTTTCATACACACACACACACACACATATTATATATTGAGTTGTTTGAGTTAATGGAAACAAACTGTAATACATTGGAGGCTTTAGGTTAATCTAGTCCTTCTCTTGGTGTACTATAGTGGAAGGTGACGGCCAGGGTCCTCTCCCCTCCCTATAGTTATCCGAGATTTGTGAGTCAGAGTAGCCTAGCCTTATACATTTCTGTAACATTATTCCTGTTAACAATAAAATTACCATATATATATATATATATATATATATATATATATGTATGTATGTATGTATGTATGTATGTATGTATGTATGTATGTATATGTATATATGTATATAAGGCATAAGAGTCTTTGTTTTTGAACCCTAAGTGTGTAAGTGTGTAAGGTGTGCATATTTCTTTAAGGTAAAGATTAAGACTACATTACTTTCATCAATTTTCTACCTAACCCTGAAAATCAAACAAGTCATCTTATTTTGACCAAGTATAAGAAATCCCAATTATGATTTTCTTATTCCTTAAAATTGACTTAATTTCTTACAAAAAATATATCAACATATTGTTCTTACCTTTCAAAAAGTTTATATATATATATATATATAATATATATATATATATATATATATATATATATATATATATTTGTTGGTTTTTTTCTTTTTTTAGTTATATTAGTCCTGTTAGAGCCCTCTCCCACACTTATCTCATGCATTGTCCCTAATGTATCAAAGAAATGTATATATGCATGAAATAAAATAAAAAAGAGGAAAGTTACTGATACACTAGGTCGAAAATACCCATAGCCGTTTCATTTAGCGGCACCGATTCTAAAAAAGGTTTAAGGCGTTGACCATTTACCTTAAAGTCATTTCCATTCTTGGTGTCACTAATCTCTACAACACCGTATAGAAACACAGTTTTTACAACGAATGGCCCAATCCATCTTGATTTTAATTTTCCTGAAAAAAGATGAAGCTTAGAATTATAGAGTAAGACTTTTTGTCTAGGGACAAAAGTTTCTCTTATGATGTATTTATCATGAAAAATCTTAACTCTATCTTTAGTGATCTAGCATTTTCATAGGCCTCATTTTTTAACTCCTCTAATTTGGAAATTTATAATTTTCAAAGGTCACCAGCCTTAGTCAAGTCGAAATTTAGCTGCTTGATAGCCCATAAGGCCCGGTGCTCTAACTCAACGGGGTAGGTGGAAAGCCTTCCCAAAGACTAACCTATAAGGAGACATCCCTAAAATCATCTTGAAAGCGGTCCTGTAGGCCATGGGCGTCTACATGTTTGGTGGACCAATCTTTCCGGTTTTGGTTCACCATTTTCTCTAAAAATAAGCTTGATTTGTCTATTGGAAACCTCAACCTGCCCACTGGTCTGAGGATGATAAGGTGTGAACAATTTGTGAGTTATGGCATACTTTCGCATAAGAGCTTCAAACGATCTATTGCAAAAATGAGTATCATTATCACTAATGATAGCACGAAGGGTTCAGAAGCGTGAGAAAATGTTCTCTTTCAAAAACTTTATGACAACTTTGTTATCATTAGTTTTACTTGGAATCGTTGGCCCAGAGGCCTTCCACTCTAGTTTTGATGATGATTAACTCATGAAGTTATGTTTACTAATAATCTTGTGATGTTTAGTTTCAGATCCTTAACCAAGATATTAGTAGATGATTAGCTTCAATAAAGGTGTTTTGGAGCTTCTCACATAGTGATTCAAGAGCCCGAGCGTCAAAGATCATATATAGCACTCGGAGTCAAGCTCGGTGGATCACGGTTTGGATCGAGTCGGCTTGAAGACGAAGTTCGTCAAGAAGACTTCGGTACTAAGTTTAGTTTTGTGTTTAAATCCATTTGTAAAGATTAGATAGTGTGATATGCTCAAGTTCACAACACACACACACACTTGTTATAGTTTTCATGTTTATTGGTTTTCAGTTTTTTGTTTAACCGATCTTGGTTTTCATGAATAGATATTATATCAAAATAAGTTTACTTAGTTTTATGTATATTAGATTCATTCTATATACATGTATGCTTCATATCTTAAATAAACTTAGTTTGACATATCTATTCATGTATTTAGGTTTTGTGTTTTAACAAAACATATTTTCGGATTTAAAGTCAAAAATATTGATATATATATATCTTTATATGTATATTGGATTATATCCATATACTATATGCCTAAAAGTTGTTTAAATATCATGTTTTTGTATTTGGATGAGTTTTGGACAAAACGCATTTTCATTTGAAAAATCCAAGTTTGGAAAATACGGATTTTGGTTTTCGGCAAAATTTCCATAACACAACAATGGTTCAAATTGTTTGAAATATGTATTGAAATTTTTCACACATGTTTGTATATCAAATATAATGTTAGAACTTATTTTTATGGAATTTTAGAAGTTTTATGGGATTTATTTTAAAAATTAAAACCCAGTTTTTCACTCCTAAAATTGCTTCTGCCAGGCCCTGGCGGTCGACCGACCGGTCGACCGGACCAGGAACCGGTCGACTGTTCCGGTCGACCGGATGTGCACAAGGAACGTGCATGCAGCTAGCCTTTGGGCCGGTCGACCGAGCGGTCGACTGACTGAAAGAAACCTACTCTCGGGTTGTTCCGGTTGACCGGGGGTCGACCAGTCAGAGAGCCGTTGCTCTCTGGTTCTGGGCGCGGTCGACCGCGCGGTCGACCGACAGTCTCTAACGGTCAAATTTAGACCATTGGCCGGTCGACCGGATGGTCAATTCTGACCATTTTTGGCTGCAATGGCTAGCTTTTTAAAAGAGGCTATAAAAACCCCATTTGAGAGAGGTTTTCTCTATGAATTTTCAAAGCAAAATTTTCCTACTTCCTAAGTGTTTTCAGCAAAAAGTTTTTGAGTTCAAATTCCAATTCTCTATTTGTTTTTTAAAGTGTTTTGTTATTTCAAAGAAAATAGTCTTTTGGGAATTGTTTTTTATCTAAAAATTCTATATCTTTTTGGAGATTTTCCCAAGTGATTTTTTTTGTTAAAAACACTTTGTTTTCCACACTTGAGCTTATCATTCTATCCTCTCTATAGAATCCTTGTTTTTGTGGAAAAGAAATTGGTTTGTGGTCTTTTGATCATTAAGTTGTAAACCCTTATCATTGCTTGGCTTTGTGCCTTTCCCTCTTAGTGTAGAGGAGGTTGTGCAATTGGGTTGTATCCCTCAAGTGTGAGGTGATCCTTGTTTGGCTTTGTGCTTATCCCTCATTTGTGAGGTGAATATTGTGGTGGCTTTGTGCCTAGCCTCTAAGTGTAGAGGTTGTTTTGGTTAAGAGAGGAGTTGTGTACTCCTTATTGTAATTGCCCCAAATCCTCGATGGAGGTTCCCTGTGTGGGAGTCCTGTGTGGACAAGTTAGTGGATTCGAAATCCTTCTGGGTGAAGGCGGGGACATAGAGCTGGGTGCTCGAACCTCGAAACAAATCTTGTTGTTTGCGCTTGATCTATTGACTCTAACTCTCTCTCTTTATATTGTGCCATTGCATCATTTCATATTGCTCATTCATATTATATGCTTGGCTTGTCTATGTGTGCCTCACTTGTGCTTAACCACGAGAGCTTCATATAGCGCCTCAACTCTTATTCAGAGGAATCAAGAGGAATTAGTCCAGAGCCCTTCACCGGGAATTCGGCTACACTCGTTGGTTGCATTAAGTGTAATTGCAATTAAGTTTTAATTTCCGCATTTAGCTCACTAGATTAGCCGTACACCTATTCACCCCCTCTAGGTGTACCTTCAATTGATATCAGAGCCTACGCTCCTGATATTTGGTTTAACCACCTAGGAGTGTGATCTTGGTTAGCTAATCTACATTTGCATTTGCTTTAGCACACATATAGTTTGCACTCATGGATAGCCCTCCCATGTTTAATTTCTCTAAAATTAACACATGGAAGATTTTGATGCATTGGCATTTAAAAGCCCTAGGTTTGCATGTTTACCTTGCCATCACTAAGGAATTCTACCCTAAAGATAGCAAGCATATAAAGGCCAATGCAATAGCCCTAAAGGCACTAAGAGCATCTCTTCATAAAGATTATTTATATGTGTTTTCTCACTATGATTCGGCTTTTGCAGTGTGGAGCATTTTGACTTCTCCCGAGCTACCAAAGATTATCGATAAGCAGAGGAGATCTAGGAGAGACAAGTCTGACGAACGTTGCTTCATGGTCCAAGGGAATGACTCCCTTGAGGTACAATCAGAAACTCAACTAGATGCTAATTCTAGTTCCTATTGCAATGAGTGTATGGAGGCTCAAGCCATAAATAATGAACTTACTAAAAGGTGTGAAAAATTACTTGAAAAATATAAACTTTTGAAAAAAGATAATATTGGTTTAAAAGAAGAAAATAAAAACTTATCTTCTACACTTGAGAATGCTTTGCAAGAGAAGGAAGAGATTTCAAGTGAATGCAACTCACTTAAATCCCAACTAGACCATGCCCTAAATGAAAATGAGTTTTTAAAAAATAAAAATGATTGTAATGATATTTTAAAGAAAAATGAAAACTTGTCTTTAAAACTTGATTTTGTTGTACAAGAAAATGATTCTTTAAAAATAAAAATTGATTCTATTTCAAAAGATTTAGAAGTTTGCTTAAATGAAAATGAATCTTTAAAAATTGATATTGATTTACATGTTTGCCATGCTAGTGTAGTTTCATCACCTAGCTTACCTATTGCATGCACCTCCTCTAACATTGAAAATGATATAAACTTGTTAAAGAAGAATATGGATTGTTTGGACTCCACTTTGAGCCATTGTGCTATGAACCATACACGTTTGGAATTTATGTTTCGAAAGAAACAAGCTCCTATTATGCATGCACACAAATCACGGCATACACATGCTCCTCACGGTCACACCCATAACACGATGTATGCTCATGATGTAAATTTAGCAACTAAGTTTGTTTGGGTTAGGAAATGAGCTAACCCCCATGGACCCAAAAGAGTGTGGGTACCAAAGATCACCCCTATTGTATTTGATGTAAGTGTGGGCTCTCGCATGACGTGAGAACGATGGTGCCTTGAAGTGGATGTATTCCGAGCTTAAAGAGAACAATTTGGATGCATCACTTTCAAGGGGAGTTTTGGTGGGAGGACCACCTTGGTTTAGAGAACTAGAGAGGTGCCTTCATCGGTTTTGGTATCGATCTCTAACTCCCGTTTATATTTACATGCTTTCCACATTATTGAGTTTTAGCATGTTTTAATCAGTATGTTAAATGCCATGATTATTAAATCATTGACATGCATGTATAGCATTTGAGATCATCCATGTTTATATGGACCCATATGTTGTGTTCTCACCATTGTTTAGTTATTATGTATATCATAGTTCTAATGCATGTGCATTCACATCGGATTTATGTTTATCATGTTGGTTTATGTCTCGTTTTATGCTTCATGATTTGATTACATGTTTGGATGTTAGTTTTCATTAAAACTTGGATATATACTTGTACATCTAGTGAGCCACAAATAGATTTTTATATGTTTGTGCTTAAATGCTCATTTGTGCTTGTTAAATGTACTAGTATAGCCTAACTTTGATGATTCATGCATTTTAACTTATATTCCCCATCTTAGACATGTTTTATGATCATGTGTTTTCACTTCATGTGTATGTCTATTTTGCCAAACATTAAGATATACATGTATACCACTTGAGTCATTTGCTTTTCATGCAAATCTTTATTATAGACTCAATTGTTTTTAGGTATATGTATGTATACTTCTTGTTTTGTCAAAACATACATATGCCTTGAAGTATAAATTGTTTTAATGAAAACTTAGTTTTGACGATTTTCATGTTTTAATGTTTAAAGAAATTTCAATTGAGCTTATTGCCTACCTTTCATGATTATGTTCTTCACATTTTGTTTGTACACTTACCTTTCTTGTTTACTCATGCTTTGTTTTTATGAGTCATATTCATGCTTCATTAACTTTGAGTGTTGGCTATCATGTGAGTTTCATGTTTCATGAAATTTTTTTTATTTTATTCCTTACTTGAAGGATTTCGTACTAATTTACAAATTTTTCATATAACTAGTTCGTATTCTTCATATGGTAGAGTTTTCAAACATACTTTATCTTCAAACCTATTTTTGAAAACCCCTACCCATTTAAGGGTGGTTGGATGGGCGACCATGCCTTGTATGCTTATTATTGAAAATCTATTTAAACTTGTGCATGAAATGGGTGGTAGGTAATATGAGTTATACACTTGATCATATTATGTTTTCAATTGGTATCATTGGATTGTTTCAATTGGTATCAATATTGACACTCTTTTTGTATACTCATATATATGTTTATATATATGTATGCTTACACTTCAAACAGTATCAATTTCGATTGGTATCTAATTTTTTCATACATATATATGTCTTATTTGTGCTTACTATTTCTATATATCTTTGAGCACAAATTTTGGGTATGCTAAGCTTGATTTTTTTTACTATCTTATCTTAATTGATTATATTTCAATTGGTGTCCTAATACAAGCTTATGCATCGTTTTATTTGGTATTTCATAAAGGGGGAGAAAATTCGTATTTTATCTTTCAATTGGTATTTTGTTTACCTTTGATTTTCACTCCCATACTTTATGATGAAAAATAATTGAAAAATGAATATTGATTTTAATTTGGTATCATATGTTCAAAATGAAAAAAACTTTCAATTGGTATCAAGATGTTCATTTGTTTACCTTCAATTTGGTATCACAAATGATTTTATTTCATATGGTATCTATATCTTATGATATCTTAATTTAAGAAAAATTCAAAATTTGTAATTTGATTTACTAAGATATCTTAAAATTTTTGTTTTAATAAGAAAATTAAAATGTTTTGATTTATATTGCCTATATGCAAGGGGAGCTTAACATCTCTTCTATATATAGATTCATGTTGAGTGTATCTTATATTGAGGAGCTTGACAACTCTTCTTTATGCGGTACACATGTGTAGGGGGAGCTTCACATCTCCTCTTATGCATTGCATATTATGTGTTATGTGAATTAGGGCTTGTCATCCTTTCTTCATGTAATGCATGTATGTAGGGAAGTTACTTAGCGTCTTCCTCTTCATGAATGTATATCACATATATCTTTTATTGATTGATTTGAGTTCACCTCTTTGGGGGGAGAACATTGTTTTTGTGCTTACTTTAACCCCTTTGTTGATGATTGACAAAAAGGGAGAGAAGTATTTTAGTATATATGCATGTTTTGGAAAAAATTTCTTGTTTATGCATATTGTTTTGTTTTGCAAAAAGGAGAAAAGAATTTGATGTGTTTCATGCTTGTTTATGCATGTTTATCTCCTTATATTTGCATACATGTTTGTTTAGATTCGTGTGCTTCATTGCCATATATTTTTGTTTATTGCAATGCATGAGTTAAGAGGGAGCTTCTTTGAAGCTTAACTTTAATCCATGCATATATAACTCCATGAGTTTTGTCAGCATCAAAAAGGGGGAGATTGTTGGCCCAGAGGCCTTCCACTCTAGTTTTGATGATGATTAACTCATGAAGTTATGTTTACTAATAATCTTGTGATGTTTAGTTTCAGATCCTTAACCAAGATATTAGTAGGTGATTAGCTTCAATAAAGGTGTTTTGGAGCTTCTCACATGGTGATTCAAGAGCCCGAGCGTCAAAGATCATATACAGCACTTGTTGGAGTCAAGCTCGGTGGATCACGCTTTGGATCGAGTCGGCTTGAAGATGAAGTTCGTCAAGAAGACTTCGGTACTAAGTTTAGTTTTGTGTTTAGATCTATTTGTAAAGACTAGATAGTGTGATATGCTCAAGTTCACAACACACACACTTGTTTTAGTTTTCATGTTTATTGGTTTTCGGTTTTTGGTTTAACTGATCTTGGTTTTCATGAATAGATATTATATCAAAACAAGGTTACTTGGTTTTATGTATATTAGATTCATTCTATATACATGTATGCTTCATATCTTAAATAAACTTAGTTTGACATACCTATTCATGTATTTAGGTTTTGTGTTTTAACAAAACATATTTTCGGATTTAAAGTCAAAAACATTGATATATATCTTTATATGTATATTGGATTATATCCATATACTATATGCCTAAAAGTTGTTTAAATATCATGTTTTTGTATTTGGATGAGTTTTGGACAAAACGCATTTTCATTTGAAAAATCCAAGTTTGAAAAATACGGATTTTGGTTTTCGGCAAAATTTCCATAACACAAAAATGGTTCAAATTATTTGAAATATGTGTTGAAATTTCTCAACATGTTTGTATATCAAATATAATGTTAGAACTTATTTTTGTGGAATTTTAGAAGTTTTATGGGATTTATTTTAAAAATTAAAACCCAGTTTTTCAGTCCCAAAATTGCTTCTGCCAGGCCCTGGCGGTCGACCGATCGGTCGACCGGATCAGGAGTCGGTCGACCGTTCCGGTCGACCATTTCGGTCGACCGGATGTGCACAAGGAACGTGCACGCAGTCAGCCTTTGGGCCGGTTGATCGAGCGGTCGACCGACTGAAAGCAACCCACTCTCGGGTTGTTCCGGTCGACCGGGCGGTCGACCGGCCAGAGAGCCGTTGCTCTCTGGTTCTGGGCGCGGTCGACCGGGCGGTCGACTGACAGTCGATAACGGTCAAATTTAGACCGTTGGCAGGTCGATCGGATGGTCAATTCTGACCATTTTTTGCTGCAACAGCTAGTTTTTTAAAAGAGGCTATAAAAACCCCATTTGAGAGAGGTTTTCTCTAAGAATTTTCAAAGCAAAAATTTCCTACTTCCTAAGTGTTTTCAGCAAAAAGTTTTTGAGTTTAAATTCCTATTCTCTATTTGTTCTTTAAAGTGTTTTGTTATTTCAAAGAAAATAGTTTTTGGGAATTATTTTTGATCTAAAAATTCTATATCTTTTTGGAGAGTTTCCCAAGTGATTTTCTTTGTTAAAAACACTTTATTTTCCACACTTGAGCTTATCATTCTATCCTTTCTATAGAATCCTTGTTTTTGTGGAAAAGAAATTGGTTTGTGATCTTTTGATCACCAAGTTGTAAACCCTTATCATTGCTTGGCTTTGTGCCTTTCCCTCTTAGTGTAGAGGAGGTTGTGCAATTGGGTTGTATCCCTCAAGTGTGAGGTGATCCTTATTTGGCTTTGTGCTTATCCCTCATTTCTAAGGTGAATATTGTGGTGGCTTTGTGCCTAGCCTCTAAGTGTAGAGGTTGTTTTGGTTGAGAGAGGAGTTGTGTACTCCATATTGTAATTGCCCCAAATCCTCAGTGGAGGTTCCCTGTGTGGGAGTCCTATGTGGACAAGTTAGTTGATTCGAAATCCTTCTGGGTGAAGACAGGGATGTAGAGCTGGGTGCTCGAACTTCGAAACAAATCTTGTTGTTTGCGCTTGATCCATTGACTCTAACTCTCTCTCTTTATATTGTGCCACTGCATCATTTCATATTGCTCATTCATATTATATGCTTGGCTTGTCTGTGTGTGCCTCACTTGTGCTTAACCACGAGAGCTTCATATAGCGCCTCAACTCTTATTCAGAGGAATCAAGAGGAGTTAGTCCAGAGCCCTTCACCGGGAATTCGGTTACACTCGTTGGTTGCATTAAGTGTAAGTGTAATTGTAATTAAGTTTTAATTTTCGCATTTAGTTCACTAGATTAGCCGTACACCTATTCACCCCCCTCTAAGTATTCCTTCAGGAATGGCTTCTACCCACTTGGACACATAGTCCATAGCAACCAATATATATTGGTTTCCAAATGAATTAGGAAATGGACCCATAAAGTTGATGCCCCAAATATCAAAGAGTTCTATTTTTAGAATTAGGTTGAGGGGCATCATATCTCATTTTGAGATCCTTCCTACCATCTGGCATCTAAGGCACGTCTTGAAAAATTTGTAAGCATCTTTGAACAAAGTGGGCCAATAGAACCCGCTTTGTACCACCTTTTCAGCAATCTTGCGGGGACCAAAGTGTCCACCGCATGCAAGTTCGTAACAGAAGGATAAAACACTGTTAACCTCTTCATTGGGAATGCATCTCCTAATAATTTGGTTAGAGTAGTACTTAAAAAGATACGGTTCCTCCCAAAAGAAATACCGGACTTGAGATAAGAATCGATATATATCATTTTTAGACCAATGAGATGGAGTTTAGTTTGTAACTAAGTAATTCACTATATCAGCAAACCAATGTTCCCTAAAGATAGCGAAGAGATTTTCATCAAGAAAGTCCTCATTTATGGGCAATTCGTTACTTGGAGAATTTAGGATTCGCGAGATATGGTCAGCAACGATATTTTCTACGCCTTTCTTATCCGAATCTCGAGATCAAATTCTTAAAGAAGAAGGATCCAACGAATGAGTCAGGCCTTGGCATCCTTCTTCATTATGAGGTACCTAAGTGCAGAATGATTGGTGAAAATTGTGGTTTTGGACCCTAGTAGGTAGGAACGAAATTTCTCTAAGGCAAACACTACTGTCAAGAATTTCTTCTCAATAGTAGTGTAGTTCAATTGAGAATCATTGAGAGTCTTACTAGAGTAGTAAACCACGTGCTGCTTGTTATCAATGCGCTGTCCTAGGACAATGCTTATGGCAAAATCAAAAACGTCGCACGTGATTTCGAATGGCTTTGACCAATACGAAACAGATATGATTGGTGCAGAAATAAGCTCTCTCTTAAGCTTCTCCCAAGTATTCCTACATTTAGCATCGAAAGTGAAGGGCACGTCCTTAGCTAACAGATTAGTCAAGGGCCTAGCAATCTTACTAAAATTCTTGATAAATCTTTGGTAGAAACCGGCATGTCCTAAGAAGGATCTAATATCCTTCACGCATTTGGGCATGCAAAGCTTAGCAATAACCTCAATCTTGGCTCTATCCACTTCAATTCCTTTCTTGAAGTTTCATGTCCTAAGACTGTAAATCACCTAGAGGGGGTGAATAGGTAATGAGCTAATCTAATGGTCAATTAATGCGGAATTAAAAACTTATTAAACTAAATACCACGTATAACTCAAGAGTGTAGCCGGATTCCCCGTGAAGGGCTCTAGACTAACTCCTCAAGATTCCTCTAAATAAGAGTTGAGGTGCCGCGTTGGCTCTCTTGGTTGAATACAAGTGTTAGCAAACAATCCTCAAGCATATAACAATTAAGCACAAATATATATCAAGCATATAAGGATGAAAGCAATATAAGCATGCAAGATATAAACAAGTAAGAGATAGAGAGAGCAATCGCAAACACGGGAGATTTGTTTCGAGGTTCGAGCACACTTGCTCTACGTCCCCGCCTTCAACACTAGAAGGATTTCCACTATAAACTGATCCCACCGGATCACTCGGTGCCGCAACATCTACAAGGAGTTCCCACTAGAACTCTTGGACTCTCTAGTCCCGAACACACCGCAAGCCCACAAGCTCGCCGAGGCCGCACCTCAAATAAGGAGTTCACACACAAACTCAAAACACTGCGAATCCGTAAGTCCGCCTCCTCAAAGTACAAGAAAGATCTCTTGGTGATCTAAACACTTTGATCACCAATAAACACTCTCACAATAACACTCCTATAGGATGAATATGTCAATGGATAGCTCAAGTGTTCGTGGTGAAAAACTCAAAGAAATCACTTTGAAAAACTCTTAATAAACTCTCCTTTTGAATGGAAGTATTTGGCTCAAATACAAGTGGAGAAAAACTCTTGAAAGAGTAGGAAAAACTGGTGCAAAACCACTTAAAAAAATCTTGTGTAAAACAGCCCCCAAAAATCCCAATTTATAGGGCTAGAAAAACTAGCCGTTGGGAGCCAGGTTGGCCTGTCGGTCGACCGGCCAACGGTCAGATTTCTCACCGTTGTGCCAACGGTCGACCGGCCGGTCGACCGTGTCAAGGATACAGAAAGCTGTGCTCTCTACGGTCGACCGCCCGGTCGACCGGGGCCGTTTCTAGAGAGCAAACACTCTCTGGCGGTCAACCGTGCGGTCGATCGGCCCATCCTGTGCACGTCTGTGCACATCGGTCGACCGGTCGGTCGACCGCCAGAGCCTGGCAGGCTTTTATTAGGGATTTAAAACTTGGGAATTTTGACTCAAATAAAATCCCATAAAATCACCAAAAATCTACAAAAATAGTTTCAGTATTATACTTTGATAATCAAACATGTTTGAGCAAAATCAAGACATATTACAAAAAATTTGAACTATTTTTGTAACTTGGAAATTTTGGCTAAAAATGAAAACCGTATTTTTCCAAATTGGTTTTTCAAAACTTATTTTTCCAAAACTTCTCAAAATATAAAAACAAGATATTTTAAACACTTTGAAAGCATAGAGTGTATGGATATGATCTGCTACACATACATGGTGAAATATCTATGTTTTTGACAATAAGCACCAAACATGGTTTTGGTTAAAGACATGTAAACTTTGAATACCAAAAATCAAACCGGTATTTTTCCAAAATGAAAATTCTTTTGTATTTTTCCAAAATAGAAATTATTTTATGAAAACTCATCTAAATCAAGAGTGTGTGTGTGTAAGATATACTTGAGCAATCCACCAACTATTCTATCCTTTACATTTTATCTAAAAACAAAATCTTATAAAAACAAACCTAGACACAAGTCTTGATCTTGAAGTCTTCACTTGAAGTCTTCTCATCTTCTTGACTTGGTCCAAACTTGATCCATAGAGCTAGACTCCTCTTGAGTACTTGATGTGGTCTTGATGCACAAGCTCTTGAATCAAAACGTGCTAGCTCCAAAACTTGACTTTAAATCATTTGTTGAAGCTACACACCTACTAAGATCTTGATTACAAATCTGAAACTAAATAAACACAAGATCATTTGTATCATAACTACATGAGTTGATCATCATCAAAACTAGAGTGATGGGCCTTTGGGCCAACAATCTCCCCCTTTTTGATGATGACAAAACTCATGGAGTTATATATGCATGGATTAAAGTAAAGCTTCAAAGAAGCTCCCCCTTAACTCATGCATAAAAAATAAGCAATAAGATATGGCAATAAAGCACATAAACATGTATGCAAACATAAGGAGATAAACATGCCAATTAAGCATAAAACTCATCAAATTCTATTTCTCCTATTTGCAAAACAAAACATATATGCATAAACATAAATTCTTCTCCCCCTTTATGTATAAAGCAAGGAAAACATGCATATATACTAAAATACTTCTCTCCCTTTTTGTCAATCATCAACAAAGGGGTTAAAGTAAACATAAAACAATGTTCTTCCCCTCAAAAGAGGTGAACTCAATTCAATCAATAAAGAGTTATATGCGATATACATTCATGAAGAGGAAGACGCTAAGTTAGCTTCCCTACATACATGCATTACATGAAGAAGGGATGACAAGCCCTAATTCACATAACACATAATATGCAATGCATAAGAGGAGATGTGAAGTTTCACCTACACACGTGTACCGCATAAAGAAGAGTTGTCAAGTTCCTCAATATAAGATACACTCAACATGAATCTATATGTAGAAGAGATGTTAAGCTCTCGTTGCATGTAGGCAATACACATCAAAACATTTTTGATATTCAATAAAACAAATTTTGAGATATCTTAGCTTTTAAGATACCAAATTGTAAATAAACATTACAAATTTTGAATTTTTAATTGTAATTGAAACATTTTATCAATTAAAATTAACAATAAAATTTTGATATCAATGAAAGAAAGTATTTTATATTTTGATACCGATATAAATTTTCATGGATACCAATTGAAATAAATAGTTCAATAGATACCAATTGAAACATATTGTACATTTTGATATCAATAAAAATACTAATTGAAAAATAAATTCCAATTGAAGATAATACATAAGCTTATAAAAATATCAATTGAAAAATAAGATTTGAATGAAGCTTAGCATAAACATACTTTGCGTTTTAAAACATGTAAACATCTTGAGAATCAACTATAAATATATATGATTTGTTGGTGCTTGATTTTCAAAACATATATATGTATGGAAAAGACAATACCAATAGGAATTGATATTATATGAAATGAAGCATACATATATAGAAAACAAAATATGAGTATATACAAAATGAATATCAATTGAGATACCAATTGAAAATAACAATGTAAATCAAGTATATAACTCATAACTACCACCCTTTATATGATCAAGATAAAAGGTTTTTCAATAAAGCTTACAAGGTATACTCGCCCATCCGTTCACCCATAACGGGATTGGTAGGGGTTTTCAAAAATAATTTTGAAAATATTTTTAGCATTGAAAATCACTACCAGATGAAGAATAATAACTAATTAAAATAATTTTGAAAAACTAGTTAAAGATCCTTCAAAAACATGAAACCAAATCATATGTATATCATGAAACATACTAAATACACAATAAATGACACTCGAAATCTATAAGGCTCAAAAATAATCATGAAACAAAGTCATGAATAAACAAATAAAGTGTGAGTGCACAAAAATCATGTAATTAGCATTTTTCATGAAAATAGTCAATTATGCTCAAAACAAACATCATTTTATCAAAACAAAAATCATGAAAATTCATTTTTTAATTAAAGATGAAAAACATAAAAACTCATTTTTTTCATCTTAAGCACAAACTTCTAGGTATATGTATGTTTTTATTCAAAACTAAAAATATGCATGCATATCCCAAACATAAAAAGAGTCCATAATATAAATTGCATGAAGGCAAATGACTCAAGGGGTATACATGTATAGTTATTAGTTTTGACTAAAAATACCATATACATGAAGTAAAACATGAAAATAAGCAAATCAAGTGTAAATGAGAAAATCATCAAAACTAGGCTATACAGCACATATAGTGAGTACAAATGAACAATGAAGTGTAAACATATATGAATCAATTTGTTGCTCACTACTTGTACATGTATAAATCCAAGTTTTAATAAAATCTACATCTAAACAAGTTATATACCTCATGAAGCACAAAAATAAAACATGAACATGCTAAAATGTGATATAAGTAAAAAGCATGTAAATAGGAGTTTAGTGATAGTTACCAAACTAAAGAACTAAGCTCTAATTCTCCAAAACATGGTGGTTGTCCCACCAAACCTCCTTGATAGCGGTGCATCAAATATGTGTCCATCAAGTCCATACATCCACTACTAAGGCACCATCCCTCTCACGTTTTGTGAGAGCCCGCACCTACTCAAAAACAAAATGTGGGCATTTTGGTACCCATTTTCTTTTGGGTCCTTGAGGGTTAGCATTGTAAGGAACCCAAATATTTTTCTTATTAGCAAAATTAATATGATGTTTCTTATTAAAACAAAACTTTGCTAAATGGCCTTTGCGGCCACAATGTGTACATTTGTACACTCTAGGATGCATATGAGTGTGGGTGTGGTCATGGCGTGCAAAATGTGCATATGCATGATGAGGGTGATATGCATGAATGTGTGGAGTTTGTTTCTTTGAAAATAAGGACTCCAACTTCTTATGATTAAATGCACAAGTGCTCAAAGTTGAGCTCAAATAATTAATTTTATTTTAAAAAATTAATCTCATTTTGATTAATAGTGGCATGTAAAGCATGGCGAGAATGAGAATCATTATTCTTTTTCTTTTTCGAAATATTTACTTTTCCTTTTTCAATAATTTTTCTTTTTAAAGAGTTGTTTTCATGCAAAACAATTTCTTTTTGTTTTTTCCACTAAAATAATTTTGTTTTTCAAATTAGTGTTTCCTTCACAAAGATCATTTAATTTAGACATCAAGGAAACATTTTCATTTTTCAAAGACTCATTTTCTTTTGAAATAATTTCAAAATTTTCTTGTAAAGAATCTTTTTCATTTATCATGCAATCAAATTTCTTTTTCATTTTCTTGTTATCCTTTTTAAGCATATCATATTTTTCAAGTAGTTGTTGACAAAATGAAGTAAGCTCATCATAAGACATGTCAACATCTTCATCTACCTCGGATTCAGTAGTTACCTCAAGAGGGTTATCCCCTTGGACTATGTAGCACACGTTGGAGGTGTCACTTCCAACATCCGAATGGCTCCCCGCATAATATTGTTCTTGTTCGCCAAGGGAAATCAACGAGTTCCATACTACAAAAGCCGAATCAAGATTAGCAACCCTAGATAAATAAACATCATTTAGGGTAGATCTTAAAGCATGTAAGGCTTTTACATTAGCCTCATATTTTTGCCATTTAAACAATATGAATCTTTAATAGTGGCAAAATAAACATGAATACCTAGGGCTTTGAGGTATAAAGACATCTTAACCTTCCAAGTTTGGATGTTAAGAATGTCAAAGGTGGGAGGTGACATGAAATCCATGGTGTGTGTACAAATATTGTGATTAGTTATAAAATGAGGATCTTTAACTCTACGTTGTAAGACCCAAATCAAGAGCACGTGACTCTGATACCAATTGTAAATCACCTAGAGGGGGGTGAATAGGTGATGAGCTAATCTAATAGTCAATTAATGCAGAATTAAAAACTTATTAAACTAAACACCACGTATAACACAAGAGTGTAGCCGGATTCCCCGTGAAGGGCTCTAGACTAACTCCTCAAGATTCCTCAAAATAAGAGTTTAGGTGCCGCGTTGGCTCTCTTAGTTGAATACAAGTGTTAGCAAACAATCCCCAAGCATATAACAATTAAGCACACATATATAACAAGCATATAAGGATGAAAGCAATAAAAGCATGTAAGATATAAACAAGTAAGAGATAGAGAGAGCAATCGCAAACACGGGAGATTTGGGATTTAAAACTTAGGAATTTTGACTCAAATAAAATCCCATAAAATCACCAAAAATCTACAAAAATAGTTTCAGTATTATACTTTGATAATCAAACATGTTTGAGCAAAATCAAGACATATTACAAAAAATTTGAACTATTTTTGTAACTTGGAAATTTTGGCTAAAAATGAAAACCGTATTTTTCCAAATTGGTTTTTCAAAACTTATTTTTCTAAAACTTCTCCAAATATAAAAACAAGATATTTTAAACACTTTGAAAGCATAGAGTGTATGGATATGATCCGCTACACATACATGGTGAAATATCTATGTTTTTGACAATAAGCACTAAACATGGTTTGGTTAAAGACATGTAAACTTTGAATACCAAAAACCAAACCGGTATTTTTTCAAAATGAAAATTTTTTTGTATTTTTCCAAAATAGAAATTCTTTTATGAAAACTCATCCAAATCAAGAGTGTGTGTTTAAGATATACTTGAGCAATCCACCAACTATTCTATCCTTTACATTTTATCTAAAAACAAAATCTTATAAAAACAAACTTAGACACAAGTCTTGATCTTGAAGTCTTCACTTGAAGTCTTCTCATCTTCTTGACTTGGTCCAAACTTGATCCATAGAGCTAGACTCCTCTTGAGTACTTGATGTGGTCTTGATGCACAAGCTCTTGAATCTAAACGTGCTACCTCCAAAACTTGACTTTAAATCATTTGTTGAAGCTACATGATTGAGATTTAAGAGTTTGTAAAGAAAAAGATTGAGTTGTAGAATTCTTAATCTCAATGCTATCCGCTGCAGCAAGGGCCAAATCGGGTCGATCCACAGGGAAGGATGCGATGCAAGCTTTTCGGACGATTTCTCTGTATACTTCAAATAAGACAAATGAGAGATTAGGTTTGAGATATATATGATTATAAAGATGTGGTTTTACTGATCTTCTACCACAACCCTTATTGCAAATTAAGGACATTGAACATCATCATGAAATGTATGAAATTGATCCTAGGTTTATTAGAGAAGATGCAAGCAAGAGAAAAAGATCATTCAATCATACTAGTTTGCACTTCTAAACATCCAACAATTTTTTTCATCTTAACATCTAAGTACAGCGTAAGAGAAGCTTTACCTTGAAGTTACGCTGTCAAAGTTCTTAAGCATGAAGTGTGAAGAATTATTTTAAAGGTGTAACATAGATCAGAAAGCTAGTCATCAATTTAATCTTCAAGCAATCTACCTTAGACCTAGGGTTTCTAAAAAGTGTTATCAATCCGTTCAATTCTTAATTGCTCTAGGGTTGCTTAAGAATTCAACAAACCACAATAAGGAGTTAGTTCATCATTATTTTTTTATCTTTTCAATTTATCTTTTTTTTTAATTTTATTTAGTTGAATAAGAAAGATTGCAAAAGAAAGGAAAACCAAACAGAGAGAGATCGCAGAGAAAACTAAATTAAAAGACAATAAAAGAAATGGCAAAGAGGTAACCTTTATTTGATAATATCCTCCAAATACAAGCTCCTTCTTCACCACAATGTGCTTAAAGAAAAAATTACAACTTGCAGAAATTTAAAGAAATAGCTAAAGAAAAACCCTAATCTCCTCGTCTCTGGATAGCCCTCTCTGTTGCATCTGCAGGGGTATTTATAGGCTCAGAAGGAAGTAGAGTCCCAATGAAACACTGCCAAGAAATCTGGTACGCGGCCTCATCCACCTTGCCGCGGAAACGCGGCTCTGGCCGCGTTTCCGCCGCCAGAATCTTATCCCTGGCCGCAAGCTTTTGCGCGTGGCCTCCTCTGGTCCGTCCATCTGGGCGTCTCTATCTGGCTCTGTCATCTCGACTCTTTAATTTGAGATTTCGAGATAACTTGGAAATCAAGTTACCCTAAATCCAAATCTCTTCCAAAACGAATTTCATCCTTGCACTCTTATTTATCCTCATCCACCAAGCATTTAGGGTTGAATAGAATTCTATCCTTTCCCTCTTTGTAGTATTTGCAATATTTACACTTTGTATTTGCACTTTTGACATTTTGTAATTGCACTTTTGCACTTGGGCTTGAACATGGGCTTGGACATGGGCTTTTGGGCTTCATTTAGTCTTTTATTCTTTATTTAAAAACACTCAAGGTCTGCACACAATAAATATAAAATATTAGTTAATTGTGCATAATTGTGTGAATAATATGAAAATGTGATGGTAAATGTGATGACAATTATGCATTTTTCACTACCTATCACACCCCCACACTTATCTTTTTGCTCGTCCTCGAGTAAAAATCAAAAAGAAAAAGAAAAACTAATCTAGCTAACTCACTTTCGTAGGAATCACGGTTGCACTTAGCATGTGCAACAAGCCGTTAAACCTCTAGGTTACCCTAAAGGACGAGTGTTGTCTCGTGAGGGTTTTCAACGGATTACACCCACAAAATCCATAAAAAGGAAAATATTTGAAATATATTTGAAGAGACTAAGTAGTCTATAAGTTTTAGGATCATCATTTTTATTCATTCTTAAACTTAGTCTTAATAAAGTGAATTGTTATTCATTTTAGGTAAGGGTCAAAATTAAACTTTTGTATAGTCTTTTTCATTACCCTAAGTCATATGCATCCTGGTGAATTTTTACTAGGAATTCCTTAACTTGGACTCTCATGCCTCTTTATTATTATTTTATCTTTTTTTTAATAATATGTCTAACTCATCTAATTTTCTTTCGTTTAAGCATGAAGGCTTCTTGAGGCCCTCATACCTAACTAATTGACTATTAGATGTGTTAGTACATATAAAAATAATTTTTCTTAGTTTTCTTAGGTTTTCTAATCCACCCATGTAGCGAACTTAAATTCGGTGGCTCCTAAACCGGTCGGCTTTAGGGCACCGGGTGAGAAAACACCCTGCAGACTTAAGGATTCGAGTGAATTAGGCACAAAACTAAAGGCTTTATTTCATAAAATCACCTTTAGGCGCGAATACTTATGCTTCTTGAGGCACATGTATCCAGCTTAATCAATGAATTTCTCTTTTTTTTCTTTTTATTATTATTATTTATTATAGGGCACAAGAGTCTTGTCTTAGAATCCTAGATATGTAAATGTATTAGGTATGCATATTTCATTAAGGTAAAAATCAAGACTAATTACTTATTCAATTTCTCCTCATATACCTAAAAATTAAACAATTTATTTATTTTGACCAAGTTTTTCGAAATCCTAATCATGATTTTCCTAATTCTTAAGACTAACTTAGATTTCTTTCAAAAGATAAGTCAAAATATTGTCCTTTTTTTAATTTTTTTTATTTTTTATTTTTTAGCAAATTTTTTTTTGTTAGTTTCTACCTATGTTAGTATGTTAGTAAAGCCTCCCCCCACATTTATCTCATGCATTGTCCTCAATGTATGAATGTATGCATGTATGCATGAAAAAGAAGAAAGGAGGTCAGAAGTTACCTCAAGGTGGTAGTTCCGGTGGTGGTCTAATTGGGCCAAGCGTTGCTACCCAATCAAGATAATGTGGTATTCGGAGGAACCCACCAGAAATTTCTCTTGTATAACCCACTAAAATGTATGTATGATCATTTTTTAACAATTCCACCCCATCAAATTTCAAATTTCATAATTATTTTCAGAGTCAATTGTGTTAACCGCCTTGTCCCAAAATGGAGTGTGAAAAGATGGAATGATTGACTTGGACGTCATAAGTACGGGAACGAATACCGAGTCAGGAAAGAAACTTAAATCAAGTAATGGTTCAGGAGTCGGGCGAGGTTCAAGAAGTGGGTCCAAATAAAGAAGTTGAAACTCAAGTCCACAATCATTTTTCCACAATGGAATGTGACTCAATATTGGTGATTCAAGTTCAGGAATGATAGGAGTGGGAATCAAAACTGACTCTATAAGATTACCTAAGTTGGGTAACAAAACAGGAGTCAATAATGATTCGGGAATTTGAACTTGATCACAGATTTGAGAATCTAGGTCACATATCTCATTGAGTTCAATATCATAAAAATGAGAACTTGTCAATTTATCCATGGGACTTTCAAAATTATAAAATTGGTCAAGTTCAATATGATCATAAAAAATGGTTGATTCAATTTCATGATGAATTGGCACATGATCCAATGTTGACTCGGGAAAAGTAAAATCAGGTGAAGACACCAGAGTCATTATTGAATCAGGAAGTAGAATTGAATCATCAAGTGGGAGATCATGATCATATTCATGCTCAAGTTCTATTTCAGGAAAGAAATAACTTGCCAAGCTATCAAAAATTGGAGTTTCGGCCAGTTCAAATGATGGTACTGAATTAGAATCTTGTTGTCCAAAACAACGTGGCTCGTCGGCTCTAACAGAATGGTTAGCGATATCAGAAATGGCCGAACGGTGAGAACATAAAGATTGAACCATCATATCTATTTCATGATCACGAGCTAATCTAGCCTGAGTCATGGCTTCAAGCATCTTTTCATAGTCGATTGGTGCATCATTTTGTGATTGGACTTGAAAAGAGGAAGTGTTGTTGGGACAATCGTGATGAAGTTGTGAGTCGGTCAGATTCTGTGACTGTTGCTTGGACTCACGCATCATCATGTCTAAGATTGATGGTTGTTGTTGCTTGGACTCATGCATACTCATCATTTCCAAGATAGATGGTTTTCTATTCTGAATGGGTGGATCTGAGTATAAATCTTGGAAATATTGTGGACAAGGTGGATACGGAGGACAAGTTGGTTAAAAATTGGACTCGGGGGAAGCGAAACCCCATGAACTCTGTGAAGAGTTGAAATCGTTGTGGAAATTATGGTCATAAGATGGGGAGCATGGGTTATATTCATTCGGATAAGACCATTTCGGCACACTAGGTTGGTCAAAGTTATGATATACCGGGTTGGTAATATCCGAAAAAGACGTTAGTGTGTAATATGGATTAAAATTGGAAAAATTGTTATTATATGCCATATCACACAAACACAAACAAAGAAAAAGAAAACAAACAAATAAGCAAACAAAAAGAAAAAAAATTCTAACCTAAGTTAGGGTAGACCTATGACCTAGACGACTCCTAACTGGTTAGACTGTCCACGGGAGGTAGGGTGTAGACTTTGACCACAAGTTAATCACCAGGTCAGGGCAAGATTGGTGGGAGGTTTTCCGTCAAAGACGTTCCTTAATTAAATAACCACCAATCTTCGGACTTTTGGCCCTCAATCCCCTTCCTAGACACTGATTTGGCAGGAGTCAAATTCCAATACTGTTCTCCCTTAGGATAATCTCCTAATTGAGTCCGAGATGTCCCTAGGGCCAACGTCTAGTCAAATTTTACTTAAGGTTAGGGTTGTGAGTGTGACTGATATGATTTGTGGGCCAAGGGAGGGTGATGAAATCCCCACCTTATCTTGTTAATGGGTTATGCCCTTAAGATATTTTTGTGTACGTGTAAAGCAGTAGAAAAGTAATCACTCAAAAAGCAGAAAAACAGCCAAGAGTGTTTCCTAATCTATATGCAATGCAGACGTACCTTGTCGCCAGCATTCTTCTACAGAAATTAAAAAATTTAAAATTAAATGACACGTGCCTATGCAAGCGTCTAAATTTTTTTTTTTTTTCAACAAATGATTTTCTGTTAATTAATTAGCAGTGTGCAGGTTTATCACAGAACAGAATTTAACAGAGCAGTAAACAAATCTTTTAATTTGCAGCAACCTGCAGAAAATTCAGTAAGTAGTTCTCTACTACTGCCGCGGATCCGCGGCTATTGCCACGTTTGCACGGCTAGGTAATAGGCTCTGCTGCTCTGCCTTCGAGGGCAGAGGCACAGAGTTGCTATATGTCCTTGCTGCTTGTTATTTTTCCTATTCTCCAAACCTGCAAATAGAAAGAATAAAAGAATTAGTTAATTTTTTTTATTTAGAGAATAACTTACCGTCCCTCCCCGGCAACGGCGCCAAAATTTTGATTGAGATTTAAGAGTTTGTAAAGAAAAAGATTGAGTTGTAGAATTCTTAGTCTCAATGCTATCCGCTGCAGCAAGGGCCAAAGCGGGTCGATCCACAGGGAAGGATGCGATGCAAGCTTTTCGGACGATTTCTCTGTATTCTTCAAATAAGACAAATGAGAGATTAGGTTTGAGATATATATGATTATAAAGATGTGGTTTTACTGATCTTCTACCACAACCTTTATTGCAAATTAAGGACATTGAACATCATCATGAAATGTATGAAATTGATCCTAGGTTTATTAGAGAAGATGCAAGCAAGAGAAAAAGATCATTCAATCATACTAGTTTGCACTTCTAAACATCCAACAATTTTTTTCATCTTAACATCTAAGTACAGCGTAAGAGAAGCTTTACCTTAAAGTTACGCTGTCAAAGTTCTTAAGCATGAAGTGTGAAGAATTATTTTAAAGGTGTAACATAGATCAGAAAGCTAGTCATCAATTTAATCTTCAAGCAATCTACCTTAGACCTAGGGTTTCTAAAAAGTGTTATCAATCCGTTCAATTCTTAATTGCTCTAGGGTTGCTTAAGAATTCAGCAAACCACAATAAGGAGTTAGTTCATCATTATTTTTTTATCTTTTCAATTTTCTTTTTTTATTTTATTTAGTTGAATAAGAAAGATTGCAAAAGAAAGGAAAACTAAAATAGAGAGAGATCGCAGAGAAAACTAAATTAAAAGAAATGTCAAAGAGGTAACCTTTATTTGATAATATCCTCCAAATACAAGCTCCTTCTTCACCACAATGTGCTTTAAAGAAAAAATTACAACTTGCAGAAATTTAAAGAAATAGCTAAAGAAAAACCCTAATCTCCTCGTCTCTGGATAGCCCTCTCTGTTGCGTCTGCAGGGGTATTTATAGGCTCAGAAGGAAGTAGAGTCCCAATGAAACACTGCCAAGAAATCTGGTACGCAGCCTCATCCACCTTGCCGCGGAAACGCGACTCTGGCTGCGTTTCCGCGGCCAGAATCTTATCCCTGGCCGCGCGCTTTTGCGCGTGGCCTCCTCTGGTCCGTCCATCTGGGCGTTTCTATCTGGCTCTGTCTTCTCAACTCTTTAATTTGAGATTTCGAGATAACTTAGAAATCAAGTTACCCTAAATCCAAATCTCTTCCAAAATGAATTTCATCCTTGCACTCTTATTTATCCTCATCCACCAAGCATTTAGGGTTGAATAGAATTCTATCCTTCCCCTCTTTGTAGTATTTGCAATATTTACACTTTGTATTTGCACTTTTTGACATTTTGTAATTGCACTTTTGCACTTGGGCTTGAACATGGGCTTGGACATGGGCTTTTGGGCTTCATTTAGTCTTTTATTCTTTATTTAAAAGACACTCAAGGTCTGCACACAATAAATAATAAAATATTAGTTAATTGTGCATAATTATGTGAATAATATGAAAATGTGATGGTAAATGTGATGACAATTATGCATTTTCCACTACCTATCACTACACACCTACTAAGATCTTGATCACAAATCTGAAACTAAATAAACACAAGATCATTAGTACCATAACTACATGAGTTGATCATCATCAAAACTAGAGTGATGGGCCTTTGGGCCAATAAAAGACAATTCCATGTCTTACCATGAGTGGCATTTCTCCCAGTTCAGTGTCAGATTTTGTTGACTGAGATTTCCTGCACACAAAAAATTAGAATATTAGATTAAGAATAGATGTGCAAGGTTCTCAGTTCTAATCCGCGGTAGCAGGGCTATGCGGGTCGTGATCCTCAAGGAGGGACTGCGATGGAAGCGTTGAGCAAGTTTCTCTAAAAATTTATCTTTTTTAGTTATTTTGTTAGTCACGATGGTATTTACAATGAGTTGTGGAAAAGACTATTGGAGAGAGATGGATTTAATCTATAAAAAAAAAGAAAAGAAAAGAAAAAGAAAGAACACTTATCTCTTTAGTCCGCTTGCCGTTTGAACCGTTGCGATGATTTTCCTTTTCTTGGAAGGCGTACAAGCACGGCTTATGGGATCGTCCGCCTTCTTAATCTACTCTACGAAATTAAAAACAAGCTATGAAGACCTGTTCATCGCCATGGGCCGTCAAGGTTCCTTCTTCGGTTAGGTATTCTCGAAGCAATCAGATCTCACGGTTTGCAAGTCATCGGAGAAAGAAACAATCACATAAAATAAAAATAGAAGAACAGAGATTAAACAAAACTAGAGAAACAATAACACAAGAATAAAAATAAAAAGAACAAAACGAACCTCGAGTTGATTTATTTAACAATGGTGGAAAAGCAAAACTTACACCGATTGTCACCCTCAGTACAAGTAGATCTCCTTCCTCCATGAGAACGTCCTCTCCTCTCGGTTACGAAAAGAAAATAAAAAATATACAAAGGTGGAAAGAAAACCTAAAAACCCTAACTTTGGCCCTTTGCTGGACGCTGGACCCCTTTGCGTTGCACTGCAGGTGATATTTATAGGTGCAGAAGGCTACAGAGTCCCGGAAGAAACTGCCCACGAAAATTGGGATCTGGATGAGATCAAAGTGCCGCGTTCCGCGGCTTTTGCCGCGGATCCGCGGCACTTTGGTGACGTCTGGCCACGCGCTTTGGCGCGTGGCCTCTCCTGGTCCGTCCCTGTGGGCTTTTGCTTCTGGAATTTTGATCCTGGCCTTTTAATCTGGATTTTCGAGATAACTTGGTAATCAAGTTACTCTTAATCCAGATTTCTTCAAATTTCTTCCCACGAATTTTCTTCTTATCTTGGCCTTTTATCCTCATCCTGCATGTGTTTAGGGTTAGATAGAAGTCTATCCTTCCCTAATCTCTGATATTTGCAACTTTTAGCCCTTGTATTTGCATTTTGACTCTTTGTATTTGCGCTTTTTCACCTGGGCTTCAAACATGGGCTTGGATCTGGGCTTTTGGGCTCTTTAGGCTTTATTTATTGCTAAAATAACAATTCGAGGCCTGCACACAATAAATACTAATTATTAATAAATGTGCAGAATTAAATGAATAAATATGAAAATGTGATGGTAAATATGATGATAAAAATGCACTTTTGACTACCAATCACACCCCCACACTTATCTTTTTGCTCGTCCTCGAGTAAAAACAAAGAAAAGAAAAAGTTAATCTAACCTAACTCACTTTCGTAGGAATCACGGTTGCACTTAGCATGTGCAACAAGCCGTTAAACCCCTAGGTTACCCTAGAGGACGAGTGTTGTCTCGTGAGGGTTTTCAGCGGATTACACCCACAAAATCCATAAAAAGGAAAATATTTGAATTATATTTGAAGAGACTAAGTAGTCTATAAGTTTTAGGATTATCATTTTTATTCATTCTTCAAACCTGGTCTTTATAAAGTCAATTGTTATTCATTTTAGGTAAGGATTAAAATTGAATTTCTAATATAGTCTTTTTCGTTACCAAAAGTCATACGCACCCTTGTGAATCTAGGAATTCCTTAACTTGGATTCTCATGCCTCATTATTATTTTTATAACATCATCTAATTTTTTTCGTGTAAGTATCAAGGCTTCTTGAGGCCCTCATACCTAACTAATTGACTATTAGATGTGTTAATATATATATATATATATTTTTTGACATGTATAACTCATCTAATTTTCTTTCGTATAAGTATCAAGGCTTCTTGAGGCCCTCATACCTAACTAATTGATTATTAGATATGTTAATACATATATTATTTTTCTTAGTCTTCTTAGGCTTTCTAATCCACCCATGTAACGAACTTAAAGTCGATGACTCCCAAACCGGTTGGCTTTAGGGCACCAAGTGAGAAAACACCCGCGGACTCAAATTCGAGTGAACTAGGCCCCAAAACTAAGGACTTTATTTTATTTACTCACCTTTAGGCATGAATACTTATGCTTCTTGAGGCACATGTATCAGCTTAATTGGTGATTTTTTTTTCTTCTTTTTTTTTTTTTATGAGGCACAAGGTCTTTGTCTTAGAATCCTAGATATGCATTTGGTATGCACATTTCATTAAGGTAAAAATCAAGACTAATTATTTATTCAATTTCTCTCCTATACCTAAAAATTTAAACAATTTATTTATTTTGACCAAGTTTTTAGAAATCCTAATCATGATTTCCTAATCCTTAAAACTAACTTAGATTTCTTTCAAAAAATAAGTCAAAATACTTCCTTTTTATAACATTTTTTTTTTTTAAAAAAAAAATTTTTTTTTTAGCAAATTTTTGTTAGTTTTTACCTATGTTAGTATGTTAGTAAAGCCCACCCCCACACTTATCTCATGCATTGTCCTCAATGTATGAATGAATGCATATATGCATGAAACAGAACAAGGGAAGGCGGAAGTTACCTTAGGGTGGTGGTTCCGGAGGTGGTCTAATTGGTCCACGAAATGCGGCCCAATCAAGATAACAAATAATTTGGTGGAACCCACCAGAAACTTTCCTTACATAACCCACTAAAATATATGTATAATCAATTTTTAGTATTTTCACCCCATCAAATTTCCAAATTTCATAATATATTTCAGAGTTAATTGTCTCAACCTCCTTGTCCCAAAATGGAGTATGAAAGGATGGAATTATTGACTTGGACATTATAGGTGCGGGAACGAATACCGACTCAGGGAAAATGCTCAAATCAAGTAAGGGCTCAGGAGTCGGGCTAGGTTCAAGAATTGGGTCCAAGTCAAGAAATTGAAACTCAAGTCCACAATCTTCTTCCCACAATGGAATGTGACCTAATATGGATGATATCTCTTTACTTCCAATATTAAGGAATTCTAGCTCATCGCCATACAATTCTTCAAAACTAAGGTCAACATCTTCCGTCAGAATTGTACAATCAGTTTTAGAAGTAAAGAGATTGTGAGAATCTAGGTCATGTTCAAGTTCTAATTCGGGAAAGGGAAAACTTGCCAAGTTATCAGAATTTGAAATTTCGGCAAGTTCACATGATGGTACTGAATTAGAATATTGTTGTCCAAAGCAACTTAGTTCGTCTGCTTTAAAAGAGTGGTCAGCGATATCAGAATCAGCCGGACGGTTAGAACGTAAGCATTGAACCATCAAATCAATATCATGATCACGGGCTAATTTAGCCTCGGTCATGGCAGCTAGCATCCCTTCATAGTCGATAGGTGCTTCTTGTTGAAAATAGGAAGGGTAATCTTGATAAAGTTGTGAGTCGGTGGACTCACGTATCATCATGTCTAAAATTGATGGTGAATTTTGCTTGGACTTATTTATACTCATCATTTCCAAGATAGATGGATTTCTATTCTGAATGGGTGGATCTGAGTATGAATCTTGGGAAGAATGTGGACTAGATGGATATGGAGGACAATTTGGTTGAGAATTAGACTCGGGGGACTCGAAACCCCATGAACTCTGTGACGAGTTGAAATTATTATGGAAATTATAGTCATAAGATGGGGGGTGTGGGTTATACTCATTCGGATAAGACCATTCCGGCACACTAGATTGGTCAAAGTTAGAGTATGCCGGGTTGGTAATATCCGAATAATAGTTAGGGGTGTAATATGGATTAAAATTGGAATTATTCTTATATGCCATATCACACCAACACAACAAACAAATAAACAAACAAAAAGAAAAATTCTAACCTAAGTTAGGGTAGACCTATGACCTAGACGACTCCTAACTGGTTAGACCGTCCACAGGAGGTTGGGTGCAGACTTTGACCACAAGTTAATCAGCCAGGTCAGGGCAAGAGTGGTGGGAGGTTTTCCGTCAAAGACGTTCCTTAATTAAATAACCACCACACTTCGGGCTTTCGGCCCTCAATCCCCTTCCTAGACACTGATTTGGCAAGAGTCAACTTCCAACACCGTTCCCCCTTAGGATAATCTCCTAATTGAGTCCGAGATGTCCCTAGGGCCAACGTCTACTAATTTTTAAGTTAGGCTTGGGTTAGTGAGTGCTTGGGATATGATTTTTGGGTTAAGGAAGGGTGATGAAATCCCCACCTTATCTTGTTAATGGGTTATGCCCTTAAGATGAATTCGTGCAAGTGTACAAGATAAATAAATAGAATTCACTCAAAGCAGATAATCAACCAAGAGATGATTCCTATTCTACATGCAATGCGTATGTACCTTGCTTCTCCAGCACTCTTCAACAGTAAATAAAAATAATTGAAAAGACACGTGCCTAATATGCAAACGTCTAATCAATTTTTATTTTAACAACCAATGATTTACTGTTGAATTATTAGCAATTTACAGGTGTATCACAGAACAAAACAGAATATATCAGTAAGCAGTATTTTAATTTACAGAGACCTGCAAAAAAATTCAGTGAGTAGTTCACTGCAATTGCGCGGATCCGCGGCTCTGGCCGCGTTTCCGCGGCAAAGTTGCAGGTCCTCGTGCTCTGCCTTCGAGGGCAGAGACACAGGATAGCTATATGTCCACTGCTGCGATAAGTTTCTGTTTCCTGTTCTCCAAACCTGCAAACAGAAAAGAATAAAGAATTAGTTAAAAATTAAATTTTTTTTTGTTTTAGAGATAACTTACCGTCCCTCCCCGGCAACGGCGCCAATTTGTTGACTGAGATTTCCTGCACACAAAAAATTAGAATATTAGATTAAGAATAGATGTGCAAGGTTCTCAGTTCTAATCCGCGGTAGCAGGGCTATGCGGGTCGTGATCCTCAAGGAGGGACTGCGATGGAAGCGTTGAGCAAGTTTCTCTAAAAATTTATCTTTTTTAGTTATTTTGTTAGTCACGATGGTATTTACAATGAGTTGTGGAAAAGACTATTGGAGAGAGATGGATTTAATCTATAAAAAAAAAGAAAAGAAAAGAAAAAGAAAGAACACTTATCTCTTTAGTCCGCTTGCCGTTTGAACCGTTGCGATGATTTCCCTTTTCTTGGAAGGCGTACAAGCACGGCTTATGGGATCGTCCGCCTTCTTAATCTACTCTACGAAATTAAAAACAAGCTATGAAGACCTGTTCATCGCCATGGGCCGTCAAGGTTCCTTCTTCGGTTAGGTATTCTCGAAGCAATCAGATCTCACGGTTTGCAAGTCATCGGAGAAAGAAACAATCACATAAAATAAAAATAGAAGAACAGAGATTAAACAAAACTAGAGAAACAATAACACAAGAATAAAATAAAAAGAACAAAACGAACCTCGAGTTGATTTATTTAACAATGGTGGAAAAGCAAAACTTACACCGATTGTCACCCTCAGTACAAGTAGATCTCCTTCCTCCATGAGAACATCCTCTCCTCTCGGTTTACAAAAAGAAAATAAAAAATATACAAAGGTGGAAAGAAAACCTAAAAACCCTAACTTTGGCCCTTTGCTGGACGCTGGACCCCCTTTGCGTTGCACTGCAGGTGATATTTATAGGTGCAGAAGGCTACAGAGTCCCGGAAGAAACTGCCCACGAAAATTGGGATCTGGATGAGATCAAAGTGCCGCGTTTCCGCGGCTTTTGCCGCGGATCCGCGGCACTTTGGTGACGTCTGGCCACGCGCTTTGGCGCGTGGCCTCTCCTGGTCCGTCCCTGTGGGCTTTTGCTTCTGGAATTTTGATCCTGGCCTTTTAATCTGGATTTTCGAGATAACTTGGTAATCAAGTTACTCTTAATCCAGATTTCTTCAAATTTTCTTCCCACGAATTTTCTTCTTATCTTGGCCTTTTATCCTCATCCTGCATGTGTTTAGGGTTAGATAGAAGTCTATCCTTCCCTAATCTCTGATATTTGCAACTTTTAGCCCTTGTATTTGCATTTGACTCTTTGTATTTGCGCTTTTTCACCTGGGCTTCAAACATGGGCTTGGATCTGGGCTTTTGGGCTCTTTAGGCTTTATTTATTGCTAAAATAACAATTCGAGGCCTGCACACAATAAATTACTAATTATTAATAAATGTGCAGAATTAAATGAATAAATATGAAAATGTGATGGTAAATATGATGATAAAAATGCACTTTTGACTACCAATCAGATTTTTATCAGCACAACGTTGGAGGATGAGTTCTAAATGGTGAAGACATTGATTGAATGAATCTCCGTAGATGGAAAAAAATCATCCATGAAGATTTCTATGAATCGTTCCACCATATCAGAGAAAAGACTCAACATGCAACGTTGAAATGTTACTAGGGCATTGCACAAGCCGAAAGACATTCGATGATAAGCAAATGTCCCAAATGGACATGTGAACGTAGTCTTTTCTTGGTCCTCAGGAGCAATAGAAATCTGATTATACCCCGAGTAACCGTCCAAGAAACAGTAATACTCGTGGCCAGCCAATTGTTCAAGCATTTGATCAATGAAGGGGAGTGGGAAATAGTCCTTACGAGTTGCTACATTAAGCTTCTTATAGTCAATGCAAACTTGAATCTTCGTGGGAAGTCGAGTTTGGACCAACTCTTTGTTCTCGTTTTTCACTACGATGAAACCGGATTTCTTTGAAACCGCGTGGACAGGACTGATCCATTGGCTATCCGAAATAGGATATATTATCCCATTGTCTAAGAGTTTCACAATTTCAGCATGAACAACCTCTTGCATAATAGGGTTTAACCTATGTTGTGGGTCTCTTTTTGGTGTCGCGTCTTCATTAAGATGAATGCGATGTTGAATTTTAGTTGGACTTAATCCCTTTATATCAGTCATACTCCAACCAATGGCTTCCTTATGTTTTCTCAGAATTGCTTTAAGATCTTCTTCTTACCCATCGTTTAAATGGGAGGCAACGATGACAGGAAAGGTCTCTTATTCGCCTAGATAGACGTACTTGAGATGCACATGTAAGGCTTTCAATTCTAAGGAAGAGGAAGGCTCACTAGAAGAATAAGTCAAATTTGTTGGCTCCATATTTGGTTAAATATGGTTTGAGCCCAGTTCATAGCAGACTCGACAACCTGATCAAGATTAAAGTCGTCAGACTCTACCTCGAAGTCACACTCAGTTTCTAATTCTAATTCTTCCTGTGTTCACTTATCAAGTTTTCAATGAGGTTGACTTCAAATATTTGATCCTCAACATCACGGGTTGCTTTCCTAGGTTGAAGACTTTGACTTCACTAGTCATATCCCCAAAGGTTAACCTCATGGACCAATTCTTACAATTGATAATGGCATTGGTAGTAGCAAGGAATGGTCGCCCTAGGATAACAGAAGTTTGAGCTCTAGGATTGGACACAGGTTGTGTCTCTAGAACTATGAAATCAACGGGGTAGATAAACTCCCCGACCCAGATAAGGACATCATTAATTTTCCCCTTTGAAACTTTCACTGAACGGTCAGCCAGTTAGATAGTGACTCGAATTGGACTAAGATCGCCCAACCCGAGTTGTTGATAAACTGAGAATTGCAGCAAGTTGATACTTGCTCCCAAGTCAAGAAGTGCATGACTAATTTCGGCTTGTTCTATGGTACAGGCTATTCAGAAAAGAGTTTTAATCGTATTGAGAGAGAGGGTTTAGAGTAAACCTTGATGTTTGTGTATTGATGTTCAAAAACTCTAAATGTATTTGTAGGTTTACTATACTCCTTCCGAATCACCGTTCGTAGCACAAGCTATAACGGGTTGATTCCACAGGGAGAGTTAGCAATAGAAGCATTCAAGGTTTTTTTTATATTGAGATTTTCAAGAAGAAAAACGAAGGTTCTTCTCTGTTTTGAAAACAAAATGACGTGGGAAGTGAATGAAAAAAAATCTTTGTGGGTTTTGTAGAAGAAAAAAGAAAAGGATGGAAATAAAAATGAAATGAAAATGGAGATATTTTGAAAAGAGAAAGTTTTAAGAAGAGGATTTTTGAAGTATGATAGGAAGAGAAACCATGACCAACTAACACTCTAATTTACTAACTTACTAATCTCATAGGGTGATGCATGCCTCATATTAATTCATCGGCAAAGATATGTCTTGCTTGTTAAGTCAATGTATTGTCCCATGTAGAGGATGTGTTCTCTTCTAGGCTTGACTAGTTGCCTCGTTGATTCATCGGCTCCCGAGATAGATTTCAGTAATGGAACAAGGATAGTCACTCTAAGATATGCTAAGAAAAAAAAATGCAAGATTCATTAGTCCATCAAAGCTATACTTAAGATAGCATGAAATAAGAACTTGTACAATTAGTCGTTAGCATAGTTAAGTGCTCCATCTTCATGTTCTATCAAGGCACTTGTTCTAAAGATAAGGCTCTAAGTGAAGCTCACATGAATCATATGGAAGGGGAACAAGCATTTGCTAAGAATTAAAAGTAACTCATCTTCATTGGGATAAGATAGACTTGAAAATTACAAGACTAACAATAAAGCATCCAATGATTCATATGAGTTAGCAATCACCCAAGAGTTAGTAGTTAGTAAAGTTAGAAGTTAATTAGTCATGTTAGGAAGTTAGCTAGACATGAAAGTAAAGAACAAGCAATAATTCATTGTAGAAAGTAAAGACAAGATGGTAAAAGCTTGAAGAAGACAATGCACTAGAATAAGAAAAGAATGAAAGAATGAAAGATTAATCCTTGTATTGAGTTGTCACCTGCTCCAATTACAAAGATTTCTCACCCTCACTCTCTCTCTTTTCTGGATTCTAGAAGGAGAAAGAAAATACAATAGAAACTAAAGAAAACCTACAGAAAATCCCAACAATTTCCCTAAAAAGACAATGCTCTTCTCTCCCTTGATTACAGAGGCCCTAGGGGTCTATTTATAGGCTTCAGGAGAAGAGGCCTTCCAATCTCAACCGTTAGATTAAACACTGGATCAACGGCCAAAGGATTGCCGCGGATCCGCGGCCAGAGTCGCGTTTCCGCGATAGAATCTTGGCCGTTGCGCCAGCGAATTTTTCTGACATTCTGTTATCACCCATGTGCCTAATTGGATCTTCTAGAATGTGGAGAATATGCTTGGATTAATCCAGATCTGGGCCTCCTTCTTGTGGGCTTCTAAATTAATCTTTTAATTCCCTTAAAAATCATTATTATTGGGCCTTCTTCTCCATTAATGTTGGACCTGAAAAAAAGACAAAAAGCAATAAAAATCTCATATTTCTTCATATAAAGCATAGTATGGTAGTGAAAAATGATACATTAATGAATTCCAATCACACCCCCATACCTAGCTTTTGCTCGTCCTCGAGCAAAATGAAAAACTCCTAACTAAATTATTAGACCACTTTCGTAGGTGACACGATTGCACTAATCTAGTGCAACAAGCCATTAAATCTCTAGGTTACCCTATAGGAGGAGTGTTATCTCCTGAGGGTTTTCAGTGGATTGCACCCACAAAATCCTAAAAAAAAATGTTAGTGAAAAAGAAAAGAAAATTTATGATCCATTTCTTTTCAAGAATTTCAGTGATCTATCGGTTTCGGGTTACCCTAAACTTTTCCTTCTTTTATAAGTTTCCATTAAAAGTCTTGTTTTCAACTTAGATTAAGTTTTCAGGAATAGAGAGAAAATTGAATTTTATATCAAGCCTAACATATATACATCTATATGTATGAGGAATTATTCTTAGACTTGAGTTCATTTATTTACTTTATATAATATATATATTATTTTATTATTATTATTATTTTTAATATATATATAGTTACATTTCCTTAGCTTCATTAGGCTTTCTAATTTACCCATGTTGCGAGCCTTTTACCGATGACTCCCAAACCAGCTGGTCTTAAGGCACCAGATGAAGATACATCCCTAAGGTCCAAGGACTCGAGTAAACTAGGCCGCGAATGCTAAGGACTTAACCACCTTTAGGCGTGACTGGCCATGCTTCTTAAGGCACAACTAACCAGCTTAGTTAGTGATTAAGTTTTATTTTATTTATTTATTTATATATATATTTTATATGTGTGTAAATAGAATCACTAAGTCTTTGATTAATCCCTCAATATGTAAATGTATATAATGTTTAGGAAAAATCAAAATCTAGCTATCTTTCTATTCTTTTTCTTTCTTAACCTAAAGATCCGACAAAACTTCTTTTTTCAACTTATATTAAGAAATTTTAGTTTAGAATATCCGTAATCCTAAGATCAAATTTAATTCTTTTTAAAAAATGGATCAAAATATTTTTTTTGAAAGATTATCCTAAAAAGAAAATCTAGAGAAAAATCATCCTAAAAAGAAAATCTAGAGAAAAATCCTATGTTAGTATCTACCCCCCCATACCTATCTCATGCATTGTCTCCAATGTCTGCAAGAAAATGTATGCATGAAATAGGTAAAGAAAAGGTGTTACCCTCTCCGTCGGTTGGACCAGCGGTGGTGGTAGGTCCGGCTGACTGCGAACGCCGCAGACCTTCCTCAATGCGGTCTAAACGAGAGGTCTGCTCCTCAACCTGTTTGCGCAGTCTAATTTGTCCCCGAAATATATTCTTCATGTCTCGCCAAATGGTAGACATGAAGGCACGTGAATCAGCAGGGGGGTCCTGTTGCCAAAAGGCCGGCTCATCCTCCTCCTCTAAAAGTTCCTCTGAAGAGGACTCAACTGGTGCATCTTCGGACTGGACACTAGGAGTCCAGACCGCATGAAGACAACTGTTGTAAGCACTAGTGGCCCTCTCTGGTGCAATGAATACCCTATCATATGAGTCAAAAACTGCATCTGGTAGGAAAGTCCTACACAGATGAGTGATCAGAACTAGGTGTGAGTATTTTGCACCTCGTGTGCGTGAGGAGTTTATGATTAGACTATGGAAGATTGTCTTATTAATACAGATAGTGTGCTGCCGAGTCATGAGATCGTGTATGATCTGCAGCACCGGCCTGTTAAAGGAGGTCGTGTGGTCAAGCCCTAAAATGTTGCATTGAATCCAGCAACCAACGCAATGTACATTTCTAAATGTAGTACTGGCTTTGAGCCCCCTATCTTGCTCTGTACAGTGAATCCCCATAACAGTCATGTAATTGATTAAAGGAAGGGGATCGCAATGATATGGGTTGCAAGGGACATGTGTGAATTCTCTAGCAGAGGAAGCGTGATAATAATGTCTCCCATAGGCATGTGCACCATGATTTGGTATGTATCAAAGTTTACAGAGGCGTGATCTATGAAAGTGTAGAAAACTTTGACGAGCTCAGGACAATAATAAGTCTCGTAATCTGAATTATCATATATCAATGCATACCAATCCCACGTACGAATATGATCTAAAATATATGCCCATAACCGTTAACATTGCTATGAATTCTAGCAAAATCTTTTTCAGCGAAAATTGACCGTGTCATGATGAATAATATGAAGCAACGAAAAGATATACGCAGACCTCCCCTGGACTACGTGGGGAGAAAAACTCAAAGTAGATTGTAGAGAGCAATCAGCTGTGGTAGCAGATGAACAGGTGGTGGATCTGGAGATTTCAAAAGGCTGCGGCAACAAAGAAATTTGGCGGCGCTCCAGATGTTTTCAGATTGCCACGGATGCGCGGCTAAGGACAGGGAAACGCGGCAGTTGGGAGGAGACAGAGGGTCAGAAAATTTTGAGGGGCGGCGCTGGCGTTGCTCGTTTCAGATCTGAGTTTAAAGTTAGGGTAGGGAAAATGATACGGGATGGAGGGTATTTATAAAGAGCTGAGAAGGATAAAATCCCTAAATTACCCTAGTTGAGATTAGAAATTTACAACTCTAGGGTAATTTAAAGGAGTTTATGAAGAGAGAAAAATCCTAGGTGCTATTTAGCACCTAAGTCCATTTATTTTTATTTATTATTATTATTTTATTTTATTATTTACAGGAGAGGTCCCAAAATGATATACAGGAGACACAGGGAAAAGTGATAAATGACGTGGTCACATGTAGACTGGGTCACAAAGACCCAGTTTAAGAACATCGTGTGACTCAGACTCTGCGGTGAAAAATGACTTTAGGCGTTGACCATTGACTGTAAAAGTATTGCCATTTTTAGGATCAAAAATTTCAATGGCACCATGAGGGAAGATATTTTGGACGATGTATGGGCCTGACCACTTGGTTTTCAGTTTACCAGGAAAAAAGTGGAGTCTAGAGTTATATAACAGAACTTTTTGTCCTGAGACAAAAATTTTCCTATGAATTGATTTATCGTGGAAAAGCTTAGCTCTGTGTTTAGATATCAGAGCGTTATCATATGCATCATTTCTTAGCTCTTCTAACTCAGATATCTGCAACTTTCTCAAAACACCGGCTTTGTCTATGTCCAAATTCAGCTGTTTCAATGCCCACATAGCACGATGCTCTAACTCCACAGGCAAATGGTAAGGTTTTCCAAATATAACTCGATATGGAGACAAACCGAGGACAGTCTTGTAGGCAGTCCTGTATGCCCATAGGGCATCAATGAGTTTGATGGACCAGTCCTTACGATTCTGTCCGACAGTTTTCTCCAATATTATTTTAATTTGTCCGTTGGTGACTTTCACTTGCCCGTTTGTCTGAGGATGATAGGCCGTGGATAATTTATGAGAGATAGAGTATTTTCGCATTAGGGCTTCAAAAGCCCGGTTGCAGAAATGACTCCCGTTGTCACTAATTATCGCACGGGGGCTCCGAAGCGTGAAATAATGTTTTCGCGTAAAACCTTGATGACAACTTGGTTGTCATTTGTCCTAGTTGGAATAGCTTCAGCCCACTTAGAAACGTAGTCTACTGCCACCAAAATATATTGGTTGCCATAAGACAGAGGGAAGGGTCCCATGAAATCAATGCCCCACAAATCAAAAATTTCTACTTCCAAGATAGGTGTAAGGGGCATCATGTCTCTACGTGTGATTCGACCCGTCATTTGACATCTGGCATAGAGCTTGCAGAAACTATAAGCGTCTTTAAAGAGAATAGGCCAGTAGAATCCACTTTGAAGGACTTTTTAGCAGTCTTTCATGGACCAAAATGTCCACCGCAAGCTAACTTGTGACAGAAGGTCAAAACACTATGATGTTCATCCTCAGAAAGACACCTTCTAATTATCTGGTCAGGACAATATTTGAATAAATATAGTTCATCCCAAAAGAAAAACCGTATTTGACTCATAAAGCGGTGTTTGTCCTGACCTGACCAATCGGAAGGTGTTTGCCCAGTTGCAAGGTAGTTTGCTATATCAGCATTCCAGGGCTCTTTACACATTGTGAAGATATCTTCATCAGGAAAGTTGTCGGGATTGTCTCAGTTGGTGCATTGGGAATTCGCGAAAGGTGATCTGCCACCACATTCTCAACACCCTTTTTGTCTTTAATTTCCAAATCAAACTTTTACAAAAGAAGTATCCATTGAATCAATCTAGCCTTTGCATCCTTCTTTTGCATCAAGTATTTAAGGGTGGAGTGATCAGTGAAAATCGTTATCCTAGACCCTCGTAGGTATTGACGGAATTTCTCCAACGCAAACACAACTGCTAAAAATTCCTTTTCAGTAGTTGTGTAATTTAGTTGGGCTTCATTAAGCGTCCTACTAGCATAGTAGATCACGTATTGCCTGTTATCAATACGCTATCCTAGAACATCGCCTATAGCATAATCGAAGGCATCACACATGATTTCAAAAGGCCTAGTCCAATCTAGTGCTGAAATTATCGGTGCTGAGACAAGTCTGTGCTTAAGCTCCTCCCAAGCTTGTAAACATTCTTCATCAAATTTGAAGGGTACATCTTTTCCTAAGAGATTTGTCAAAGGTCTAGCAATTTTGCTAAACCCCTGAATGAATCTTCTATAGAAACCAGCGTGCCCTAGAAATGATCTAATATTTTTTAAGCATTTTGGCTTAGGGAGCTTTGTTATTACTTCCACTTTAGATCTATCAACCTCAATTCCTTTGTTTGAAACTTCATGCCCTAGGACTATTCCTTGCTGGACCATAAAGTGACACTTCTCCCAGTTGAGTGTCAAGTTTTTCTCTATGTATCGTTGTAAAACTAGCTTAAGATGGTGCAAGCATTGTTCAAAGGAATCGCCATAAATAGAGAAATCATCCATAAAAATCTCCAAAAATCTTTCACCATGTCAGAAAAAAGACTAAGCATGCAACGTTGAAACGTTGCGGGAGCATTGCATAGGCCAAAGGGCATTCTTCGGTATGCAAATGTTCTAAAGGGACAGGTGAAGGTAGTTTTGTCTTGATCCTCGGGAGCGATAGGGATTTGATTATATCCTGAATATCCATCCAGGAAACAGTAGTACTCATGTCCAGCTAGTCTCTCGAGCATTTGGTCTATGAACGAAAGGGGAAAGTGATCTTTATATGTGGTAGTGTTTAATTTTCGGTAATCAATACAGACTCGAATCTTCGTAGGAAGTCGAGTTTGTACCAATTCTTTCTTATCATTTTCTACCACGGTAAACCCTGCTTTCTTGGGCACAACGTAGACTGGACTTACCCATTGGCTATCGGATATGGGATAGATAATCCCATTGTCTAATAGCTTCAAAATCTCAGCTCTAACAGCCTCCTACATGATTGGGTTCAGTCTACGTTGTGGGTCACATTTTGGTTTTGCATCCTCCGTCAAGTGAATCCGGTGTTGCACAATGGATGGACTAATCCCCTTTATATCAGCCATGGTCCAACCAATGGCTTCTCGATTCTCTCTTAACACTGTAAGAAGATCCTCTTCTTGTTGTTTAGTAAGATGGGATGCAATTATCACGGGAAACGCTTCTTTCTCATCCAAGTACTGGTACTTGAGATGGTTGGGAAGAACCTTAAGCTCGGAAGAGGGGACCGGATCTATCAATGATTGTTCTTTGTGCAAGGGAAGGATAGGGGTGGCATTTGTGGCCTATTCCACTATGGACTCGATGATCTGATCAAGGTTGAAGTCATCAGACTCCAATTCAAATTCTCTATCGGACTCATATTCAATCTCCATGTCATGTTCACTTGTTAATCCCTTGATTAAGTTCACTTCAAATGACTCATTATCCAAATCTCGAGGTTATTTTCCCAAGTGAAAAACATTCACCTCTTTTGTCATATCTTCAAAAGTTAGACGCATTGATCCATTCCTACAGTTGATGATTGCGTTTGCAGTGGCTAGGAAGGGTCGTCCTAGAATGACAGGTGTCTGAGCTTGGGATTGTGTATGGGTTGCGTCTCTAGAACAATAAAATCTACGGGGTAAATGAATTCCCCGACCCGTATTAGAACATCTGTAATCTCCCCCTTTGGAATCTTTACAGATCGATCAGCCAGTTGTATAGTAACTCTGGTTGGACGGAGGTCGCCCAACCCAAGTTGCTGATACACTGAGAAAGGAAGAAGATTGATGCTGGCTCCTAGATCAAGTAACGCCCTGTTTATCGTGGTTTGTCCTATAATACAGGAAATGGTTGGACTCCCTGGGTCTTTATATTTCACAGGAATTGGCCCAGTTAGCAACTCACTTATGTTTGAAGCCAGGAAAACCTTCTTTGGGACGTTTTCTTTCCTTTTCTTGGTGCACATATCTTTTAAGAACTTGGCATATGAGGGGACTTGTTGTATGGCATCAAGAAGGGGTACATTGATCTGGACCTGATTAAACATTTCCCTAATCTTCTCCATTTGAGCATTAGTCTTTGGTTTGCTAGCCTATTAGGGAATGGTACAATAGGCTTGTATGGTTACTCTTTTGCCATGTCTTTGTCATTGGATTTGGAAGTTGACCGTTGTGAACTTGAAGATTGATTATTTTGAGTTGGTGGTACCAGAATAGGAGGTGTTGATACTGATACTGATTTATTAGGCTGATTAGAAACCTGATTGTCTATTTGCTTTCTAAATCTCAAAATATGAACAGTATTGCATTGACTTGGACCTATGTCTTCAGCTTCATGAATAGGGAAGGAGTTTTTAGGATTGGGCAATGGCTGACTTGGTAGTGTTCCCTTTTGTCTTTCATTCAAAGAGTTAGCCAGTTGACCTAGCTGAACCTCTAACCTATTGATAGCGTGATTGTGGGTGTTCATCATTGAGGCCTGGGTTTTGGATAAGGTTTCAATCATTCTTTCCAAATCTAACAATTTTTTATCTGGATGATTTTGTGTTTGTTGTTGCTGATATGTGGGCTGGAAGCTTGATTGGAAATTTGGACTCTGGTGGAAACTGGGTTGATGAGACTGAGCAGGATATTGGTATGGAAATGGTTGCCATAATTGCTCATGAGCAGACTGACTCCATGAGAAATTTGGATGGTTCCTCCATCCCAAATTGTATGTTTTGGAGTATGGATTGTAGTTAGGTCTGGTGTATGCTGTATTCATATTTTCAGGGTACATTTGAGGTTGGTGGACAGGACACTCTTCAAACAGGTGGTTAAGAGCATGGCAGTAGGTACAACCCGGGTTGATCACTGGTGGTGGGTTGACCTGATTCACAACATTTGGTTCCCTAGCTTCGAGAAATTCTAGTCTTTTCATTAATTGTGTTATCTTCGCCTCAGCAGCTATAGAAGATTCAATCAAATGCATACCAGTTCTGGAAGTGGTGGGATTGGTTTTCTCTGGGCAAGACTCCCACTGAATGGTTTTTTCTGCTAAAGCTTCAAAGAGGTTCCAACCCCTATTCTCATCTTTTTTCAAAAATTCCCCTTGGCACATGGTCTCAAGGAGTGTCTTAGTTTGGTAGTCTAGTCCGTCATAAAGAATTTGGCACTGCCGCCACTTCTCTATGCCGTGATGAGGACATTGGGCTAGTAAATCTTTAAATCGTTTGAAATACTTCCAAAATAGTTCACTAGAATCCTGCTTAAACTGCATTATGTTTTTTCTGATGAGGGCTGTTTTATGAATGGGATAGAACTTCTTAAGAAAGACTTTGAAAAAATCATCTCATGAAGAGATAGAACTGGCGGGCAGATTATATAGCCATTTCTTGGCTATAACCTTAAGCGCGAAGGGCATGAACCTAATCTAACCGCGTCTTCTCCCAGTTGGGGAATTCTCATCATCAAACACACTTCTTCAAACTCACGAATGAAGAAATGTGCGTCCTCGGATTCTAAGCCATGAAACCTAGGGAGTGTATTTATGAATTGTGGTTTAAGCTCAAAATTATTTCCATTTGCCTCAGGTAAAAGAATGCATGAAGGAAGTGAAGTGCAAATAGGGTAGAACTTGTCTTGGAGAGAAGTATTGTTAGCCATGATTGGGATTGTATCAGGAAGAGGTGTTTGTGCAAGTGTAGTGTAAGTCACCTAGAGGGGGTGAATAGGTGATGAGCTAATCTAATGGTAAATTAATGCGGAATTAAAAACTTATTAAACTAAACACCACGTATAACTCAAGAGTGTAGCCGGATTCCCCGTGAAGGGCTCTGGACTTACTCCTTAAGATTCCTCTAAATAAGAGTTGAGGTGCCACGTTGGCTCTCTTGGTTGAATACAAGTGTTAGCAAACAATCCCCAAGCATATAACAATTAAGCACATAATATATCAAGCATATAAAGATAAAGACAATATGAGCATGCAAGATATAAAGATAAGTAAGAGATAGAGAGAGCAATCGCAAACACGGGAGATTTATTTCGAGGTTCGAGCACACTTGCTCTACATCCCCGCCTTCAACACTATGAAGGATTTCATCTAAAATCGATCCCACCGGATCACTCGATGTCGCAACACCTACAAGCTCTTTGGACTCTCTAGTCCCTCTCTTGTTCCCGCAAGAACACACCGCAAGCTCACTAGCTCGCCGAGGCCGCACCTCAAACACCGAGTTCACACGCGAACTCGAAACACTGCGAACCTGCAAGTCCGCCTCCTCAAAGTATAAGAAAGATCTCTTGGTGATCTAAACACTTTGATCACCAATAAACACTCTCACAATAACACTCCTATAGGTAGATGTAGTAATGGATAGCTCAAGTATTGTGTGAGAAAACTAGGATTGAAATGGTGGAGGAAAACCTAAGAAAATCACTTTTAAAACACTCCTTATAAACACTCTTTTGATTTGGAAATATAGCTCTAAAACATGTGGATATAACCACTGAAATGGGTATGCAAAACTAGCCCAAAACTCTTCTTAAAATTTTATTTGAAACAGCCCCCAAAAGCCCAATTTATAAGGCTAGAAAACTAGCCGTTGGGGGCCAGGTTGGCCTGTCGGTCGACCGCCAGGTCGACCGGCCAACGGTCAGAATTCTGACCGTTGAGCCAACGGTCGACCGTGGCAAGGATACAGAGAGCCATGCTCTCTGCCGGTCGACCGCCCGGTCGACCGGGGCTGTTTCCAGAGAGCAAAAACTCTCTGGCGGTCGACCGGCCCATCCTGTGCACGTCGGTGATTAGTCTCTAATTTTGCATAATTTTCATCATATTCTCTTATTTATTTCATATAAAATTCTGCTAATAAAAACCTTGCTTGCTTGATCCTAGGTCCATGGTGTGAAAATGAAGAAGAAGACCTAAATCACCATTTAATTGGTGATTAAAAGCCTACTAAGTAGCCATTGACTTTAGATTGAAGATTTTGTCAGTCCAGGGTATCAAATCACGAATCCAAGATATCCAGGAGTCAGACAATAGCCTGGGCGATGCACTGCCCAAAACTGGCGCGCGCGCCGCCCTGCCTGGGCAGCGGAAACGCGGCCCTGGCCGCGTTTCCGCGGCCTTTTGGGCGCGCGCGCGCCTGCGCTTTAGGCCACGTGTTCTTCTTCTAGTTGTTGTTTTAGCCATTAGAGTGAAAGAGAGAGAGTGTGTAAGTGTTATATTGGAAGGGTTACAAGCTAATACAAGCACTACTTCTCTTCCTTCTTTCCATTTACTTGTCTTTACCATTTGCTTTTACTTCCTTATTGTAGTGTAACTTCCTTCTTCTTCACTCCTTTTCTTTTACTTTGTTGTAGTGTAACTTCCTTTCTTTAACTTTTCTTTTCTTTTGTTTTCTTGTAGTGTAACTCCCTCTTTCCACTTCCTTTCCTTTGTTGTTTCTTTTACTTTTATGGTTAACTAACTTTTCATTAGCATGGCTAACTAACTACTAACCCACTAATTTCTAACACTTGATTGATAACCCAAATGAGTCAATAGTGTCAAACAAGCCTTGTGCAAACAAGAGCTATGGCATCTTAAGATGAGGGTTCTAACTCTAATTTACCTAGAAGTATTTACTTTCTTATACTTCATGCTTAATGAGTTTTGATGATCTATGAGTTGTGTACTTTACTTGTTATTGTAAGTTAGAGACTTTTCCTTTTAACTTTGCCGATACCAATAGTGTACTCGAGTCTTCCCTTATTCTCGCCTTCTATCGGATCTTGATAAGGGAATGTCGGAGTTTTTGCCGTGTAAAGCTAAGTTTTAGGAGAAACTTTCACTCGATTTTCACGTGAATAGTTCCAATGCAAAAGGTTTGTGTTCGCCTATGATCCATCGTGAGGCTGTCTTCCAAAAGTTAGAAATTAGTGGGAGCACTTAGTAGAAAGTTAGCCATGCATTTTTACAACTAAGAAAAAAAATCACTTTTACAAACCACCAAAATATTTTCCAACTATTCTTAAAAATAACTTATTTTCACTTTTCAATTCTTTATTTGGAAACAAGAACTTTCTTTCTTCTTGAACTTTGAAGCCTCATCAAGCTTTCATCGCTCTCCCTCCTTGTGGATACGACTCGTATAGCCACTTCGCTACTACGGAAGACTCGCAAAAGCAGTAACAACAACCCACACTCTTTTTACATATTCTTGTACTTGCTTTTTGCCGATCAAATTTTGGCGCCGTTGCCGGGGAGGGAACGACTTTATTGTTCACTACTAAAGATTGTTCTTTTTGTGTGTAGGAGAAGTACCAAGGAGCTCACTATCACGGGAAGCGAAAGAGTTGGCCAAGAACATTGCGCGAGGATTCATTTGCCCTTGGAAAAATTCGTGTAAAAGCGAGTTCTTCAGATTGAAGTACTAACAAACTCGTTTGCAGGGTTGCCGAAAGCCGCAAAAAAAAATTGCTCTCTAAATTTTTAGTTTCCTTAGATGCTTCATCTTTATGCATGTATAATAAACTCAACAGAAATTCACTTGTTGCTTAATTGAAATTTGGATTGAGAGGTAAAGCCTCGAAAGCTCCGTGGTTTGGCGTAATTAGGCCCGTGGCTCCACCCGGATACCTCCCCCCGAGCTTTGCCCTTTCCTGGCCGATTAGCTTGTAGTCGAGTTCCTGCAACAACCTTCCCCGGAGAATCGACCAGTTAGGAGTCGTCTAGGTCCAGGTACCTTAGACTAAGGCTTGTGGTTGTTTTTCTTTCTTTTGTTTATTTTTTTTCTTTTTTGATTGTTTGTTGTCTTCACGTTGTTTGTGGTGTACTGCATGCAAGAGTGGGTGAGAGATCCGTCAACTTTCAGATTAACAAGAAATACTTCTCTACCCTTGCATCCAGGACCGGTGATGGCGTCACTTCAGGATAGATTTTACCCGATCAGAATTTCATTTCCATCTTGCATAAAACTTCTTGAGGCAAATAGAAATAACTTCGAGTTAAAGCCCCAATTCATTAACACTCTTCCCAAATTTCATGGTTTAGAACTGGAGGACGCATACTTCTTTGTTTGAGAATTTGAAGAAGTATGCCTCATGATGCGTATACCCTAGCTAGGAGACGATGCCGTTAGGTTACGTTTCATCCCTTTTTCCCTAAAGGACCTAACTAAGAAATGGTTGTACAGCTTGGCAGCAGATTCAGTCACGACCTGGGATGATTTCGTCAAGGCCTTCTTGAAGAAATTCTACCCAATTCACAAAACTGCCCTTATTAGGAAGAACATCATGCAGTTTAAGAAAGACCCGAGCGAACCATTTTAAAGACACTTTGAGCGATTCAAAGATCTCCTAGCTCAGTGCCCTCATCATGGCGTGGAGAAATGGCGTCAGTGCCAGATTCTCACTATGGTCTAGATTATCAGACTAAGACCCTATTAGAAACGATGTCTCAGGGAGGGTTCTTGCAGAAGGATGAGAATCAGGGTTGGGATTTATTTGAGGATTTAGCGGAGAAAACCCTGCAATGGGAGCCAGCCTCGGAAAAACCTAGGAATTCACCATCTATAGCTTCAAGAGGAGGGCTCCTATCTCTAGAATCATGCATAGCTGCCGAGGCTAAGATTGCTACCCTAATGAGAAGGATAGAGGCTCTAGAAACAAAAGAGCCTGCCAGTGTCAACCAGATCAACCCACCACCAATTCACAATCCGGGTTGTTCATATTGTTAGGCACCAAACTATGTCTTTGAAGAGTGCCTCGTTTTTCATGCCCAGCAAGTGTCACCGGAACACTTAAACGCGGCTTACTCACGGCCGCCTCACAACCCCTACTCACAGACCTACAATCCCGGCTGGAGAAATCACCCCAATTTCTCCTGGGCCCAAAACAATCCTCCCAGGCCTAATTTTCCAACAATTTTCACCATCCTACTCCTCCACCAATTTTTCCCAATCAAGCCCCAGCTTCCTCCTACCAAGGCTCACCAATGGAAAAGAAAATCAGTAAATTGGAGGAGAGCATGGAGGCTTTCATAAAGTCCCAAACCGCTTTTATGCAGAATCAGGGACAAACTCTAAACAATCATTCACAGGCCATATCGAGATTGGAAATGCAGATGAGCCAGTTAGCTAGCTCTCTAAGTGAAAGACCAAAGGGTACTTTGCCTAGTTAGCCGCTAGTTTACCCAAAAACCTCCAATCAAGCATATGAAATTCAAGATCCATCGATTAACCAGTGCAATGCTATTCACACTCTGCGATCTGGAAAGAAGGTAGACAACCAGGTCTACCAGCAGAAAAGTCCAGTCCATCCTAATCCTACTCCAGCCTCCACCTCTGCTAATTCCTCCCAATCCACTCCATAAACATCTGACGAGGACAAAGCTGCTGAACAAGTTCATAAGCCTGTCGCACCCTTTTCCAATAGGCTTAGGAACAACAATAAAAATATGCACATGGAGAAAATGCTAGAGATGTTAAACCAGGTCAAATTGAATGTGTCACTTCTTGACGCTATCCAACAAGTCCCGGCTTATGCCAAATTTCTTAAGGATATGTGTACAAAGAAGAGAAAGACCAATGTGTTTAAGAAAGTCTTCTTGGTCACTAATATAAGTGAAATTCTGTTTGGTCCCATTCCGGTGAAATACAAGGATCCCGGATGTCCCACCATTTCCTGCACCATAGGACAGACTGAAATCAGTAGAGCGCTTCTTGACCTGGGAGCAAGTATCAACTTGCTACCTCTCTCAGTATGCCAGCAACTGGGGTTGGGGGAGCTAAACCCAACTCGAGTCACCATTCAGCTAGCAGACCGATCTGTGAAGATCCCGAAGGGGGAAACCACAGACGTCCTTATTCGGGTCGGGGATTTCATTTATCCCGTTGACTTCATTGTGCTTGAGACCCAACCTGTGTCCAATCTTAGGTCTCAAACTCCTGTCATCTTAGGGCGCCCATTCCTTGCTACAGCCAATGCCAAAATCAACTGTAGGAACGGGTCCATGCGATTGACTTTTGGAGACATGACGAAGGAAGTCAATGTCTTCAATCTTGGATGACAACCTAGGGATGTCAATGATCAGAGGTTTGAGGTCAATTCTATTGAAAACCTGACCAGTGAGCATGAGAAAAGTATGGAGACAGAAACTGAGGCAGAGTTTGATCTGGAGGCTGAGGATTTTAATCTAGACCAGATCGTAGATTCAGTAGTGGATTGGGCGTCAAGCCCAAATGTACCCCATCCTAGGATTGAAAGCCCAGAGATTGCCTCCAATGAAGCAACACCTTCCCTGGAGCTAAAAGCCTTGCCTGAACACCTCAAGTACGCTTACCTGAGCGGAAAGGACACCTTGCCAGTCATCATAGCATCCCACCGACTGAGCAACAAGAGGATAGCTTAATGTCTATTCTGAAAAGATATAGGGAAGCCATTAGATGGACGATGAAGGACATCAAGGGAATAAGTCCAGCCATAGTACAATATAGAATCCATTTAGTCAATGAAGCAACCCCTAGGAGGGACCCACAACGCAGGCTTAACCCTCTCATGTAAGACACAGTTAAGGCTGAAATTCTGAAACTATTAGGTAATGGGATAATTTATCCCATTTCTGATAGCCAATGGGTTAGCTCTGTTCATGCGGTCCCAAAGAAGGCTGGCTTTACGGTGGTAGAAAATAAGGAAAAAGAGTTGGTACAAACAAGAATGCCTACCAAGGTTCGTGTTTGTATCGACTACAGGAAGTTGAATGCAGCTACCTGTAAAGACCACTTCCCGCTACCCTTCATCGACCAAATGCTTGAGCGTTTGGCTGGACATGAGTACTACTGCTTCCTAGATGGGTACTCGGGATACAATCAAATCCCCATTGTTGCAGAAGACCAGGAAAAAACGACGTTCACCTGCCCGTTCGGAACCTTTGCTTATCGGCGCATGCCTTTTGGATTGTGCAATGCTCCTACAACGTTCCAACGGTGCATGCTTAGCTTGTTCTCTGACATTGTGGAACATTTTCTTGAGATTTTCATGGATGACTTCTCCATCTACGGAGATTCATTTGATTAGTGTCTTCATCACCTAGAGTCAGTGCTACAAAGATGCATTGAGAAGAACCTAACTCTAAACTGGGAAAAATGTCACTTTATGGTGAGACAGGGGATTGTCTTGGGCCATGAGATTTCGAGGAGAGGCATAAAAGTGGATAAGGCTAAAGTAGAAGTGATTGCTAAGCTTCCACCGCCCAAAAGCATCAAGGATATTAGATCCTTTTTAGGGCATGCTGGGTTCTACCGACGGTTTATCAAGGACTTTAGCAAAATCGTGAGGCCCTTAACCAACCTGCTCGCTAAGGACGTGCCCTTTGATTTCAATGATGAATGTTTCAATTCATGGGGGAAGCTTAAGCAAGAACTTATTTCTGCGCCTATTATTTCTGCTCCTAATTGGGCCCAGCCGTTTGAAATCATGTGTGATGCATCTGATTTTGCTATTGGCGCTGTTCTAGGACAGCGCATCAATAATAGACAGCACGTGATTTACTATTCGAGTAGGACCTTGAATGACGCCCAACAGAATTATACAACGACTGAGAAGGAATTCTTGGCCGTTGTCTTTGCGTTAGAAAAGTTCTGGCCCTACTTGTTAGGTTCGAAGACGGTGATTTATACGGATCACTTGGCTCTGAAATACCTCATGACCAAAAAGGAAGCAAAAGCCCGACTAATTCGGTGGATCCTTTTGCTTCAAGAAATTGACTTAGAAATCCGGGATAAACGAGGCATAGAAAATGTGGTCGCTGATCATCTCTCACGAATTCCGAATGCACCATACATCCAAGCTCCGATCAACGAGGATTTCCCAGATGAGCACATCCTAGCCATTCTTAAGGAACCCTGGTATGCGGACATTGTTAATTACCTGGCCAAGGGACAATTACCCGCTGACTGGACAAAGTAAGACCAAGACCGCTTCTTTGCCCGAGTACGGTACTTCTTCTGGGAAGAACCGTATCTTTTTAAGTATTGTCCTGACCAAATTATTAGACGATGCATATCAGAGGAGGAACAGAGGAGTGTGCTCAGCTTTTGCCATGACCTTGCATGCGGAGGACACTTCGGTCCCCGCAAGACTGCAGAGAAGGTTCTACAAAGTGGGTTCTACTGGCCCACTTTGTTCAAAGACTCATATCATTTTTGCAAGTCATGTGCAAATTAAATTGTCAGAAAATTGAGAAAATTTCAAGAAGAGACATGATGCCCCTAAACCCGATCCTTGAAGTTGAAATTTTTGATGTATGGGGTTTCGATTTCATGGGGCCTTTCCCCAATTCCTTCGGCAATCAATTCATTTTGGTTGCTGTAGATTATGTCTCTAAGTGGGTAGAAGCTGTGCCAAGCAAGACGAATGACAATAAAAAGGTTGTCAAATTTCTCAAAAAGAACATCTTCTCCCGATTTGGCACCCCTAGAGCGATAATTAGTGATAATGGATCACATTTCTGCAACAGAGTTTTTGAAGCTCTGATGCGAAAATATTCCATCAATCACAAGTTATCGACTCCGTATCATCCCCAGACAAATGGGCAGGTCGAAGTCACCAACCGACAGATCAAGCTCATTCTGGAAAAGACTGTCGGACAAAACTGAAAGGATTGGTCAGTTAAGCTCAATGATGCATTGTGGGCTTACCACACTACTTTTAAGATAGTTCTGGGGATGTCTCCGTATAGAATCGTGTTTGGAAAAGCCTGTCATCTGCCAGTAGAGTTAGAACACCGGGCCCTCCGGGCAATTAAGTAACTCAACTTTGATCTAACCAAGGCCGGTGAACTTAGGAGACTACAGATTTCAGAATTAGAGGAGATACGGAATGAAGTTTATGAGAATGCCCGAATCACCAAGAGCAGGACTAAACTTTTTCATTACCAAATCATAACCCGAAAAAACTTTACACCGGTGCTGAATAACTCTAGGCTTCATATTTCGCGGGGAAGCTGAAAACTCGTTGGTCGGGACCGTTCATTGTGCGCACTGTTTTCCCACACGGTGCTGTGCTTATTGCAGACCCTAAGAACAACACGGAATTCAAAGTGAATGGGCAAAGACTGAAGCCCTTCTTGACCAATGAGCCTATGACTCCGGATGATAGTGTGCTGACTCTTGTTGCCCCGTCATACACCTAATCACAACAAATAAATAAAATAAAATAAAATAAAATTATTTATATGCTTACCCCTCCTACATTCTTTGACATTTCTTTAGCCTATTCGCACTTGGCCGATCCGAGTCCACGAAGACGGTGACATCATTTCTTCCCCCTATTTATTGCATTTGCATTTCCACATGCATTCATTGAGGGCAATGCATTAGATAGATGTAGGGGGGTGCTAACACTTTTTCTTTTCTTTTTATTCTTTCTTTTTCTTTCTAAAAAAAAGGAAAACAAAAAAACAAAAAAAACAAAAAAACAAAAAAAAGTGAAAATTTTAGATTGAAAAGAAATTTCATACTCTTTATAAAAATACCAAAAGATTGTAGGAATCATGGGAACCTTATTAATGAATCTTTATTTTTTCCTAAATAAACAAGAAAAATTGGTTTGACTAAAAAGTTAAAAGGGATAAGAAAAAAAAATAACTCATACCTTTTATTTAGCCTTAGTAGAGTATGCATAACCCACACACACATGCTTAGGATTTAGAGACACAACTCTTCAAAAAAAAAAAAAGCTGGATAATTGTGTCTCAAGAAGCATGATTACTCACGCCAAAAAAAGAGAAAAAATTATACAATAATATATAAATAAATCTTGATTTCGTGGCCTATTCCACTTGCATATTTGACCTGAAGGGTGTTTTTCTACCTGGTGCCCTATGACCATCTGGTTTGGGAGTCATCGGTTTCATATGTGTTACATAAGTAAAGTAGAAAGCCTAATGGAACCAAGAATAATAAGTAAATATTAATAAAATTAAATGATATTCAAAGTTGAGTTGAAAAATCCCAAGCACATCACACTTACATATTATGCATATCCATCTAAAGCAAATAAAAGAATGAGTTAGAAGTACAAGATCCTTTCTAAATTTAAAGAAAAACCATAGTTTCTTCTTTTATGAAGGCTAAAGTATAAGCAGACTTATGAGGGAAAAATCTAATTCTTACATCCTTCGGTCATTTTACTTAGATGATTGAAAGTTCTTTTTCATGACAAATTTTTTTCTAACAATTAACTAATTTTCATTACTTACTGGATTTTGTGGGTGCAATCCGCTGAAAACCCTCAGGAGACAGCACTCCTCCTCTAGGGGAAACCTAGAGGTTTAATGGCTTGTTGTACATCCTCAGTGCAATCGCGTCACCTGCGAAAGTAGTGTAATAATGTTCTCATTTTTGTTTTGCTCGGGACGAGCAAAAAGATAAGTGTGGGGGTGTGATTAGTCTCTAATTTTGCATAATTTTCATCACATTCTCTTATTTATTTCATATAAAATTCTGCTAAAAAAATCTTGCTTGCTTGATCCTAGGTCCATGGTGTGCAAATGAAGAAGAAGACCTAAATCACCATTTAATTGGTGATTAAAAGCCTACCAAGTAGCCATTGACTTTAGATTGAAGATTTTGTTAGCCCAGGGTATCAAATCACGAATTCAAGATATCTAGGAGTCAGTCAATAGACTGGGCGACGCACTGCCCAAAACTGGGCGCGCGCCGCCCTGCCTGGGCCATGGAAACGCGGCCCTGGCCGCGTTTCTGCGGCCCTTTGGGCGCCACGTGCTTCCCACGTGGCCCCCTTTCTCCTGGTGCCTATAAATACCCCCCTGGGGTCTTAAGTTTGAGCAGATCCAGAGCTTTAGCAAGTTTTTGTAATCTTGTTTTATGTTTGTAGTTGTTGCTGTTCTTCTTCTAGTTGTTATTTTAGCCATTAGAGTGAAAGAAAGAGAGTGTGTAAGTGTTGTATTGGAAGAGTGACAAGCTAATACAAGCACTACTTCTCTTCCTTCTTTTCATTTACTTGTCTTTACCATTTGCTTTTACTTCCTTATTGTAGTGTAACTTCCTTCTTCTTCACTCCTTTTCTTTTACTTTGTTGTAGTGTAACTTTCTTTCTTTAACTTTTCTTTTCTTTTGTTTTCTTATAGTGTAACTCCCTCTCTCCACTTCCTTTCCTTTGTTGTTTCTTTTACTTTTATGGCTAACTAACTTTTCATTAGCATGGCTAACTAACTACTAACCCACTAATTTCTAACACTTGATTGATAACCCAAATGAGTCAATAGTGTCAAACAAGCCTTGTGCAAACAAGAGCTATGACATCTTAAGATGAGGGTTCTAACTCTAATTTACCTACAAGTATTTACTTTCTTATACTTCATGCTTAATGAGTTTTGATGATCTATGAGTTGTATACTTTACTTGTTATTATAAGTTAGAGACTTTTCCTTTAACTTCGCCGATACCAATAGTGCACTCGAGTCTTCCCTTATTCTCGCCTTCTATCGGATCTTGATAAGGGTTCGAGTTTTTGCCGTGTAAAGCTATGTTTTAGGATAAACTTTCACTCGATTTTCACGTGAATAGTTCCAATGCAAATGGTTTGTGTTCGCCTATGATCCATCGTGAGGCTATCTTCCAAAAGTTAGAAATTAGTGGGAGCACTTAGTAGAAAGTTAGTCATGCATTTTTACAACTAAGAAAAAAATCACTTTTACAAACCACCAAAACATTTTCCAACTATTCTTAAAAACAACTTATTTTCACTTTTCAATTCTTTATTTGGAAACAAGAACTTTCTTTCTTCTTGAACTTTGAAGCCGCATCAAGGTTCCATCGCTCTCCCTCCTTGTGGATACGACCCGTATAGCCACTTCGCTACTACGGAAGACTCACAAAAGAAGTAACATCAACCCACACTCTTTTTACATATTCTTGTACTTTCTTTTTGCCGATCAGTCGGTCGACCGTTCCGGTCGACCTGCTCCTGGTACGGTCGACCGGTCGGTCGACCGCCAGAACCTGGCAGGCTTATATTAGGGATTTAAAACTTGGGAATTTTGACTCAAATAAAATGTCATAAAATCACCAATAATCTACAAAAATAGTTTCAGTATTATATTTTTATATGCAAACATGTTTGAGCAAAATCAAGACATATTACAAACAATTTGAACTATTTTTGTAACTTATAAATTTTGACTAAAAACAAAAACTGTATTTTCCAAAATTGGTTTTTCCAAAACTTCTCCAAATACAAAAATAAGATATTTTAAACTCTTTTAAAGCATAGAGTGTATGGATATGATCCACTACACATACATGATCAAATATCTATGTTTTTGACATTAAGCACTAAACATGATTTTGGTTAAAAATACATGTATATATGAAGTCCAAAAACCAAACCGGTATTTTTCCAAAATGAAAATTCTTTTGTATTTTTCCAAAGTAAAAACTCTTATATGAAAACTCATCTAAATCAAGAGTGTGTGTGTATATGGTAACTTGAGCAATCCACCAACTATTCTATCCTTTACATTTTATCTAAAAACAAAATCTTAATAAAAACAAACCTAGACTCAAGTCTTGATCTTGAAGGGCTTCACTTGAAGTCTTCTCATCTTCTTGACTTGGTCCAAACTCGATCCAAAGAGCTAGACTCCTCTTGAGTACTTGATGTGGTCTTGATGCATAAGCTCTTGAATCAAAACGTGCTAGCTCCAAAACTTGACTTTAAATCCTTTGTTGAAGCTACACACCAACTAAGATCATGATCACAAATCTGAAACTAATTAAATACAAGATCATTAGTACTATAACTACATGAGTTGATCATCATCAAAACTAGAGTGATAGGCCTTTGGGCCAACAATCTCCCCCTTTTTGATGATGACAAAACTCATGGAGTTATATATGCATAGATTAAAGTAAAGCTTCAAAGAAGCTCCCCCTTAACTCATGCATAACAAATAAATAAATAGATATGGCAATAAAGCACATAAACACGTATGCAAATACAAGGAGATAAACATGCATCAAATTCTTTTTCTCCTATTTGCAAAATAAAGTAATATGCATAAACAAAAATTCTTCTCCCCCTTTATGTATAAAGTAAGGAAAACATGCATATATATAGTAAAAATACTTCTCCCCCTTTTTGTCAATCATCAACAAAGGGGTTAAAGTAAACATAAAACAATGTTCTCCCCCTTAAAGAGGTGAACTCAAATCAATCAATAAAGAGTTATATGCGATATACATTCATGAAGAGGAAGACGCTAAGTTAGCTTCCCTACATACATGCATTACATGAAGAAGGGATGACAAGCCCTAATTCACATAACACATAATATGAAATGCATAAGAAGAGATGTGAAGCTCCGCCTACACATGTGTACCGCATAAAGAAGAGTTGTCAAGCTCCTCAATATAAGATACACTCAACATGAATCTATATGTAGAAGAGATGTTAAGCTCTCCTTGCATATAGGCAATACACATCAAAACATTTTTAAATATTTCTTATTAAAACAAAATTTTGAATAAAACAAAATTTTAAGATATCTTAGTAAATCAAATTTTAAGATATCAATTGTAAATAAACATTACAAATTTTGTAATTTTTTAATTGTAATTGAAACATTTTATCAATTCAAATTGACAATGAAATTTTGATACAAATTGTAATCTTGATACCAATGAAAGAAAGTATTTTATATTTTGGTACCAACATAAATTTTCATGGATACCAATTGAAATAAATAAATCAATGGATACCAATTGAAACATTATACATTTTGATATCAATAAAAAAATACCAATTGAAAAAAAATACCAATTGAAGATAATGCATAAGCTTATATAAAAATATCAATTGAGAAATGATTTGTCACATACATTGCATTTATGTTGTCACTTTACCACACTTGTTTGCTAATAAATGATATTAATAAGTGTCTTTTTTCTTTGCTAAATGTAGGCCCAAATGCTCAAAGGAATAAAAGAAGAACAAGCCCAAAAGCCCACTTTATTCTGAATTAATTCAGAATAAATTCGAAGTGAAGAAATCTCGGCTATATCTTGGCATATCAAGGGGTTGAGAAAAACTCTCCTTGAATCGAGGAATCGAAGCTAGAAAATCAAAAGCCGATTCAGTCAGCGGTTGAAGAAGCAACAAGAAAACCAGCAGGAGATACGAGCCCCACTTCAAACCAGGAGCCACCCCCCTCTTGATGTGGCCACCTGGCCACACTAATGCCGCAAAAACGCGGCAATAGCCGCATTTTTGCGGCAATCCTGGGGAGTTACGGGGAGCGTGAACTCCCCCGACCTCCCTGGGATTCTGGTTGTTAGGGTTTCTGCCTATAAAAGGCCATATTGTGCACTGAAAATGGACGCCAATGCAGAGTTAGGATTTTAGACTAGTTTTTCATTTCTTAGTTTAGGTTTTTGTTTTCCTTTTCATGTAATTATAATTTTCATTTATGTAATTCAGAGGAGATCGACTTTCATCGAAGAACAAGAATGAAGCTTGAGCTATAGTGACAATGGTGTAAGGTTCTCTTTCTTTTCTTTGATTGTAACGAAATCGAATCGATGTTCTTTTTGTGTATGCACTTCTATTTAGTCTTCTTCTTCTTCTTCGTTTCTATTTTACTTTTCTTTTTGGTACAACTGTCTTCCAAGTGAGTCTAGAAGCATCGAAAGAGCCTTGCCATTGCGAGTACCATCGATAGCTCATGACGATGGAGTAGAGTCTCTCTCGGTATCATTTCATTCTTGAAGTAGTCTTGATGATGTAATGTGGATGAAGACCAACACTCAAATCTTATAGGCTATGCGCTGAATGCCTCCACTTCAAGGTAAAATCGTCGCTGCAGACTCAAGGTAAGCTTTTGACGAAGAGAAGGTAAGCAATTGTTTTTATTTCTTTTCTTTTATTTCTGTAAATTAAATCACAAACACAATACCTCTTCTAAATCATCCTTTTCACTTCCTTGTCGCTTTCTTTCGCCGTTTTCTGATTTTCCACCTTCTTCATCCTTCGCTTTCTTCTTAACTTTAACCTTTAACTTTCGTTTTCTTTTCTTAACTTTAAAAATAGAGAAGAACTCTCGTTTGGTTTATAACGATTTCAATAAAACCGTAAAAAGCTTCCGTCACAAACCCTCCTTGTGGATCACGACCCGCATAGCCACTTGCTATAGCGGAAGAATTGAGCACTTGCACATTTCCTTTCTTAAGTTCTCTAATTTCATATTTTGTGTGCAGGTTAGCCTCAATCAAATTTTGGCGCCGTTGCCGGGAAGGGTAAAACGGTTTTTATTGAAATCTGAATTTTTATTGCAAATTTTTGAGAACTAAACGAATTTTCTTCTCTGTTGCAGGTTATAAGTTGAAGAAAATAGGAACTTTGCATTGCAGTGACATATAAGTGGACCTGGGCCTCTGCTCTCGAAAGCAGAGACCAGGATCCCTCCAATTTGCCGCAAAATCCTGGCTTTTGCCGCAAATTTGCGGCAATAAGGAGTGAACTACTGATCATTTTTCTGCAGGGTCTCTGATTCTGCAAAATACTTCTGCTGCATTACTTAATTCCCTGTAATATTCACCCTATACCTGCTTAATAAAGTCAACAGTAAAAAATTGGTTATAATCGTTAAAAGTTGATTAGACATTTGCATTTCTAGGCACGTGTCTTTTCAATTCATTTACTTTTACTGTTGAAGAGTGCTGGAGGCAAGGTACGTTTTGCATTGCATGTAGACTAGGAATCAACTCTTGCTTGATTTTCATGCTTTGAGTGTATCCTAGTTATATTTCTTGTACACTTGCACAATTCAATTTTAAGGGCATACCGTAAATAAGATAAGGTGGGGATTTTATCACCCTTTCCTTAGCCCGCAAATCATTTTCCTAAGCACTCACTAACCAAGCCTAATTTAATAAAAAGTAGACGTTGACCCTAGGGACATCTCGGACTCATTTAGGAGATTATCCTAAGGGGAAAAATGTTGGAATTCAACTCCTGCAAAATCAGTGTCTAGGAAAGGGATTGAGGGCCGAAAGCCCGAAGGTTGGTGGTTATTTAATTAAGGAACGTCTTTGACGGAAAACCTCCCACCAACCTTGCCCTGACCTGGCTGATTAGCTTGTGGTTAAAGTCTACATTAGACCTCCCGTGGACAGTCTAACCAGTTAGAAGTCGTCTAGGTCCTAAGTCTACCCTAACTTAGGTGAGAATTTTTTCTTTCTTGTTTGTTTATTTGTTTGTTTTTCTTTCTTTTTGTTTGTATTCCATTGTGTGATATGGCTTATAATAATAATTTTTTCAACTATAATAATAATCCATATTACACATCAAACTCTTTTTCGGATATTACCAACCCGGCATATCATGACTTTAACCAACCTAGTGTGCCAGATTGGTCTTATCCGAATCAATATGACCCATACCCCCATCTAATAACTATAATTTCCATAATGATTTCAACTCTTCACCGAGTCAGTGGGGATTCACCTCCCCCGAGCATAATTTCCAACCACCTTGCCCTCTTTCTCCGCCCAGTCCACATTATGTTCAAGATTCATACTCAGTTCCACCCGTCCAAAATAGGAAACCATCAATTTTGGAACGGAGTATGCGTGAGTCCAAATACAAATCCCAAAATCTGATGGACTCACAATTTCAATACCACTTCCAAGACAACTCTTCATCTTTTCATCAAAACAATGAACCCATCAATTATGAAAAGATGCTAGAAGCCATGACTCATGCTCAAAATGCTAGAAATCGTGACATAGATATGATGGTCGAATCTCTACGTTCCCACCGTCCTGATGTCACTTACCATTCTGTTAGAGCCAAAGAGTCATGTTGTTTTGGAAATCAAGATTCTATTTCAGAACAACCATTTGAACTTACCCAAACTCCAAATTTTGAAAAAGATATTGATAGTTTGGCTAGTTTTCCTTTCCCTGAAATAGAACTTGAAAATGATTATGATCCTGAACCCCAACTTAGTGATTCAATTCCATTTCCTGATTCGATTATGACTCCAGTATCTTCACCTGATTTCGATCTTTTCCCCGAGTCAACATTGGATCCTTTACCAATCCATAATGAAATTGAATCACCCATCTGTGAGGATCATATTGAACTTGACCAATTATACACTCTTGAAGATCCTATTGACAAATTGGCAAGTTCTCAATTTTTGATATTGAAGTCAATGAGATATGTGACCTAGATTCTCATATCTGTGATCCAGTTCAACTTTCTGAATCAATCTTGACTCCTGTTGTGTTACCAAACTTGAGTAATGTTTTAGAGTCAGTTTTGATTCCTCCACCTATCATTCATGAACTGGAATCTCCCACATTAAGTCACATTCCATTATTAGAAAATACATGTGGACTGGAGTTTCAATTTCTTGACTTAGACCCAATTTCTGAACCTATTTCGACTCCTGAACCTTTACTTGACTTAAGTCACCTTCCTGAGTCGGTATTAGTTCCTGTCCTTCCTGAGTCCAAGTCAACTGTTCTATCATTTCATACTCCATTCTGGGACGAGGTGGTTGACAAATTTGACTCCGAAATTAGTTATGGAATATGGAAATTAGATGGGGTCAAATATTTAATAAAAATCCTTAATGGATTTATCTTTTTAGTGGGTCATATTAAAGATAGTGCTGGTGGGTTCCTTCGAGACCCAAGAAAAGTTGATTGGGCCATGTTTCGTGGACCAATCAGACCACCACCGGAACCACCACCTTAAGGTAACATTTTCCTTCCCTTTCGGCTTTTTCATGCATCTATGCATTAATTCATACATTGAGGACAATGCATGAGATAGGTGTGGGGGAGGGTCTAACATAACTTTTCTTTTTCTTTAAAATAAAACAATATATATATATATAAAAAATTTAACATTTTTCTTTACTTTTAAAAAAAACTTTTTGAAAAATAGAAACAATATTTTGACTTATTTTTGTAAGAAATTAAGTTAATTTTAAGGAATAGGAAAATCCAAATTAGGATTTCTTATTCTTGGTCAAAATAAGATAATTTGTTTGATTTTTAGGGTTAGGAAGATAATTTGTCAAAGTAATTTAGTCTTGATCTTTACCTTGATTAAATATGCATACTTCATACACTTACACACTTAGGGTTCAAAAACAAAGATTCTTATGCCTTATAAAAAATATATATATAAAAAAAATGAATAAGTCTAATTATTGATTAGCTAGGTGCTTTGGCCTAAGCAAGCCTTAGTATTTATGCGAAAGATAATTAGATAAGTTTGAAAAAAAAAATGAATAAGTCTAATTATTGATTAGCTAGGTGCTTTGGCCTAAGCAAGCCTTAGTATTTATGCGAAAGATGATTAGATCCTCTGATTAAGCTGGGTGTCTGTGCCTAATAAAGCATGAGTATTCACGCCTAAAAGAGGTTCATATAATAAAATCCTTAGTTTTGTGGCCTTGTTTGCTCGAGTCCTTAAGTCCTAGGGGTGTCTTCTCACCTGGTGCCCTAAGACCGTCTGGTTTGGGAGTCATCGATTAAAGGCTCGTTACATGGGCAGATTAGAAAGCCTAATAAAACTAAGGAATAATACCACAAAAAAAAAGTATATATATAAATAAATAAGGCATAAAGAGTTAGAGTTGATGAACCCTTAGTCAAAATTTTCACAGTCACAAGGTGCATATGACTTAGGGTAAAGTAATAGACTAGATGAGAAGTACAATTTGACTCCTTACTTTGAGTGATAACAAATTTTTGAATAGAGACTAAGGTTAGGAATGAAAAATTCGGGTTTCCTATAACTTATAGATTGCTTAGATCTTACAATAATATTTCAAATATTTTTCTCTTTCAAAATGCTTTTCGAAAATACTAACCTTTTCTCTTCCTTTTTGGATTTTGTGGGTGTAATCCGCTGAAAACCCTCACGAGACAAAACTCGTCCTCTAGGGGTGACCTAGAGGTTTAACGGCTTGTTGCACATGCTCAGTGCAATCGAGTGACCTGCGAAAGTGGTCTAATAATTGATTCGAGTTAGTCTAATGTTTTGCTCGAGGGCGAGCAAAAGATAAGTGTGGGGGTGGGATTTGTCACATACATTGCATTTATGTTGTCACTTTACCACACTTGTTTTCTAATAAATGATATTAATAAGTGTCTTTTTTCTTTGCTAAATGTAGGCCCAAATGCTCAAAGGAATAAAAGAAGAACAAGCCCAAAAGCCCACTTTATTCTGAATTAATTCAGAATAAATTCGAAGTGAAGAAATCTGGGCTATATCTTGGCATATCAAGGGTTGAGAAAAACTCTCCTTGAATCGAGGAATCGAAGCTAGAAAATCAAAAGCCGATTCAGTCAGCGGTTGAAGAAGCAACAAGAAAACCAGCAGGAGATACGAGCCCCACTTCAAACCAGGAGCCACCCCTCTCTTGATGTGGCCACCTGGCCACACTAATGCCGCAAAAACGCGGCAATAGCCGCGTTTTTGCGGCAATCCTGGGGAGTTACGGGGAGCGTGAACTCCCCCGACCTCCCCGGGATTCTGGTTGTTAGGGTTTCTGCCTATAAAAGGCCATATTGTGCACTGAAAATGGACGCCAATGCAGAGTTAGGATTTTAGACTAGTTTTCATTTCTTAGTTTAGGTTTTTGTTTTTCCTTTTCATGTAATTGTAATTTTCATTTATGTAATTCAGAGGAGATCGACTTTCATCGAAGAACAAGAATGAAGCTTGAGCTATAGTGACAATGGTGTAAGGTTCTCTTTCTTTTCTTTGATTGTAACGAAATCGAATCGATGTTCTTTTTGTGTATGCACTTCTATTTAGTCTTCTTCTTCTTCTTCGTTTCTATTTTACTTTTCTTTTGGTACAACTGTCTTCCAAGTGAGTCTAGAAGCATCGAAAGAGCCTTGCCATTGCGAGTGCCATCGATAGCTCATGACGATGGAGTAGAGTCTCTCTCGGTATCATTTCATTCTTGAAGTAGTCTTGATGATGTAATGTGGATGAAGACCAACACTCAAATCTTATGGGCTATGCGCTGAATGCCTCCACTTCAAGGTAAAATCGTCGCTGCAGACTCAAGGTAAGCTTTTGACGAAGAGAAGGTAAGCAATTGTTTTTATTTCTTTTCTTTTATTTCTGTAAATTAAATCACAAACACAATACCTCTTCTAAATCATCCTTTTCACTTCCTTGTCACTTTCTTTCGCCGTTTTCTGATTTTTCCACCTTCTTCATCCTTCGCTTTCTTCTTAACTTTAACCTTTAACTTTCGTTTTCTTTTTCTTAACTTTAAAAATAGAGAAGAACTCTCGTTTGGTTTATAACGATTTCAATAGAACCGTAAAAAGCTTCCATCGCAAACCCTCCTTGTGGATCACGACCCGCATAGCCACTTGCTATAGCGGAAGAATTGAGCACTTGCACATTTCCTTTCTTAAGTTCTCTAATTTCGTATTTTGTGTGCAGGTTAGCCTCAATCAAGAAATTAATTGAAAATTAAGATTTGAATTAAGCTTAGCATAAACAAACTTTGTGCTTTAAACATGTAAATATCTTGAGAATCAAGCACAAATAAATCATATATATGTATGAAAAGAGAATACCAATAGAAATTGATATTATGAAAATTATGAAGCATACATATATAGAAAACAAAATATGAGTATATACAGAATGAATATCAATTGAGATACCAATTGAAAATAACAATGTAAATCAAGTATATAACTCATAACTTCCACCCTTTATATGCTCAAGATATAAGATTTTTCAATAAAGCTTACAAGGCATACGCGCCCATCTGTCCTCCCATAACGGTATTGGTAGGGGTTTTCGAAAATAAGTGTTTGAAAATATTTTAATAGTGAAAGTCACTACCAAATGAAGAATAATAACTAGTTAAAATAATTTTTGAAAAACTAGTTAAAGATCCTTTAAAACATGAAACCAATTTATGTATATCATGAAGCATACTAAATACATAAAGTTTGACACTCGAAATCGATAAAGCTCATAAAAGTGTTCATGAAACAAGGACATGACAAACCAAATGATGTGTGAGTGTACAAGAATCTTGTAATTAGTATTTTCATGAAAAATAGTCAATTATGCTCAAAACAAACATGAATCTCATTTTATCAAAAAATCATTTTTCATCTTTGAAAATAAACTTCTAGGTATATGTATGTTTTTATCCAAAACTAACAATATGCATACATATCCCAAACAAAAAAAAAAGAGTCCATAATATAAATTGCATGAAAGGCAAATGACTCAAGGGGTATACATGTATATTTATTAGATTTGAATAGAAATGCATATACATGAAGTAAAACATGAAAATAGGCAAAACAAGTGTAAATGAGGAAATCATCAAAACTAGGCTATACATGTGCATATAGTGAGTACAAATGAACAATGAAATGCAAACGTATATGAATCAAATGTTGCTCACTACTTATACATGTATAAACACAAGTTTTAATAGAATCTACATCTAAACAAGTTATATACCTCATGAAGCACAAAACAAAATATGAACATTTTAACAAACACTAAAACATGTTAAAGATCATCAATCATAAATGCAAGTAAACTAAACTAGGAGATTTAGAGATAGTTACCAACACATGAACTACACTCTAATTCTCCAAAAATATAGTGGTCGTCCCACCAAACTTCCTTGATAGCGGTGCATCAAATATGTGTCCATCAAGTCCATACATCCACTACCAAGGCACTATCCCTCTCACGTTTTGTGAGAGCCCGCACCTACATCAAAAACACAAGGTGGGGATTTTGGTACCCATTTTCTTTTGGGTCCACAGGGGTTAGCATCGTAAGGAACCCAAACATTTTTGTTAGCAAAATTAATATGATGTATCTTATCAAAATAAAACTTTGCTAAATGGCCTTTGCGGCCACAATGTGTACATTTGTACACTCTAGGATGCATATGAGTGTGGGTGTGGTCATGACATGCAAAATGTGCATATCATGATGTGGGTGTTGTGCATGAGCATGGGGAACTTGTTTCTTTTGAAACAAGGATTCCAATTTTTTATGGTTAAATGCACATGTGCTCAAAGTTGAGCTCAAACAATTTATTTATTTTTCAAAAATTTAATCTCATTTTGATTAATAGTGGCATGTAAAGCACAGTGAGAATGAGAATCATTTTTCTTATTCTTTTTAGAAACATTTCCTTTTTCTTTTTCAACAATTTTTCTTTTTAAAGAAGAGTTTTCATGCAAAGCAACTTCCTTTTGTTTTTCCACCAAAACAAATTTATTTTTCAATGAAGTATTTCCTTTACAAAGATCATTTAATTTAGAAAGCAAGGAAATATTTTCATTTTTCAAAATTTCATTTTCTTTTTCAATGCATGCAACTTTTTGTTTAAAGGAATCATTTTCTTTTAACATGCAATCAAATTTATTTTTCATTTTTTATTATCTTTCTTAAGCAATTCATATTTTTCTAAGAGTTGTTGACAAAATGATTCAAGCTCATCATAAGACATATCAATATCCTCTTCTACCTCGGATTCGGTAGTTACCTCAAGGGGGTTATCCCCTTGGACCATGTAGCACACGTTGGAAGCGTCACTTCTAACATCTGAGTCGCTCCCCTCATAGTATTGTTCTTGTTCGCCAAGGGAGATCAACGAGTTCCATACTACAAAAGCCGAATCAAGATTAGCAACCCTAGATAAATAAACATCATTTAGGGTAGATCTTAAGGCATGTAGGGATTTTACATTAGCCTCAATATTTTTGCCATTTAAACAATAAGAATCTTTAATAGTGGCAAAATAAACATGAATGCCTAGGGCTTTGAGGTATAAAGACATCTTAACCTTCCAAGTTTGGATGTTAAGAATGTCAAAGGTGGGAGGTGACATGAAATCCATGGTGTGTGCACTAATATTGTGATTAGCTAAAAAATGAGGATCTTTAACTCTAGGTTGTAAGACCCAAATCAAGAGCACTTGGCTCTGAGACCAATTGTAAGTCACCTAGAGGGGGTGAATAGGTGATGAGCTAATCTAATGGTCAATTAATGTGGAATTAAAAACTTATTAAACTAAACACCATGTATAACACAAGAGTGTAGCCGGATTCCCCGTGAAGGGCTCTGGACTAACTCCTCAAGATTCCTCTAAATAAGAGTTGAGGTGCCGCGTTGGCTCTTTTGGTTGAATACAAGTGTTAGCAAACAATCCTCAAGCATGTAACAATTAAGCACACAATATATCAAGCATATAAAGATAAAGACAATATGAGCATGCAAGATATAAAGATAAGTAAGAGATAGAGAGAGCAATCGTAAATACGGGAGATTTGTTTCGAGGTTCGAGCACACTTGCTCTACGTCCCCGCCTTCAACACTATGAAGGATTTCCACTAAAATCGATCCCACCGGATCACTCGGCGCCGCAACACCTACAAGCTCTTTGGACTCTCTAGTCCCCCTCTTGTTTCCGCAAGAACACACCGCAAGCTCACTAGCTCGCCGAGGCCGCACCTAGAACACTGAGTCACACGCGAACTTGAAACACCGCGAACCCGCAAGTCCGCGTCCTCAAAGTACAAGAAAGATCTCTTGGTGATCTAAACACTTTGATCACCAATAAACACTCTCACAATAACACTCCTATAGGTGGATGTAGCAATGGATAGCTCAAGTATTGTGTGAGAAAACTAGGATTTAAATTGTGGAAGAAAACCCAAGAAAATCACTTTTAAAACACTCTTGATAAGCACTCTTTTGATTTGAAAATGTAGCTCTAAAACATGTGGATATAACCACTGAAATCGGTATGCAAAACTAGCCCAAAACTCTTCTTAAAATCTTATTAGAAACAGCCCCAAAAGCCCCAATTTATAGGGCTAGAAAAACTAGCCGTTGGGAGCCAGGTTGGCCTGTCAGTCGACCGCCCGGTCGACCGGCCAACGGTCAGAATTCTAACCGTTGAGCCAGCGGTCGACCGGCCGGTCGACCATGGCAAGGATACAGAGAGCCATGCTCTCTGCCGGTTGACCGCCCGGTCGACCGGGGTCGTTTCCAGAGCGCAAACACTCTCTGGCGGTCGACTGGCCCATCCTGTGCACGTCTATGCACGTCAGTCGACCGTTCCGGTCGACCGCCAGAACCTGGCAGGCTTATATTAGAGATTTAAAACTTGAGAATTTTGACTCAAATAAAATCCCATAAAATCACCAAAAATCTACAAAAATAGTTTCAGTATTATATTTTGATATACAAACATGTTTGAGCAAAATCAAGACATGTTACAAACAATTTGAACTATTTTTGTAACTTAGAAATTTTGGCTAAAAAACAAAAACTGTATTTTTCCAAAATTAGTTTGTCCAAAACTTCTCGAAATACAAAAACAAGATATTTTAATCTCTTTTAAAGCATAGAGTGTATGGATACGATCCACTACACATACATAATGAAATATCTATGTTTTTGACATTAAGCACTAAACATGGTTTTGGTTAAAAACACATGTATATATGAAGTCCAAAAATCAAACCAGTATTTTTTCAAAATGAAAATTCTTTTGTATTTTTCCAAAGTAAAAACTCTTATATGAAAACTCATCTAAATCAAGAGTGTGTGTGTGTATATGATAACTTGAGCAATCCACCAACTATTCTATCCTTTACATTTTATCTAAAAACAAAATCTTAATAAAAACAAACCTAGACTCAAGTCTTGATCTTGGAGGGCTTCACTTGAAGTCTTCTCATCTTCTTGACTTGGTCCAAACTCGATCCAAAGAGCTAGACTCCTCTTGAGTACTTGATGTGGTCTTGATGCACAAGCTCTTGAATCAAAACGTGCTAGCTCCAAAACTTGACTTTAAATCCTTTGTTGAAGCTACATACCTACTAAGATCTTGATCACAAATCTGAAACTAATTAAACACAAGATCATTAGTACTATAACTACATGAGTTGATCATCATCAAAACTAGAGTGATAGGCCTTTGGGCCAAAATGTAGAAGTCCTAACAAGTCTTGCTGAAATTGGATCTCGGTACCACTCTTGCATGCACAATCACAGACAACGTTCACCGATCAAGCAAGCGGAAAAAGGAAAATAACAAACAAGAAAAAAAAGAAGAAAAAACAATCACAAGCTATCTAGGATACCTGGACCTAGACGACTCCTAACTGTTCGATGAACCAAAGAAGGTTATTGCTCGAGTCAGACCACAGCTAATCAGCCAGGTAGGGGCAAAATACGATGGGAGGTATCCGTGCGTAAGCAACTGGCCTTAATTACGCCAAACCACGATATCTTCGAGGCTTAACCTCTTAATCCCCAACCTTAGACACTGATTTGACTGGAGTATGAATCAAAAATAATTTCCAACTTCAGCTGATCTCTTAACGAGTCCGGATGTCCCTAGGGGCCAACGTCTATCAATTTTTATTAAAGAGCTTGGGATTGTGAGTGCTTGGATTATGATTTTTGGGCCAAGGAAGAGTAATTAAATCCCACCTTATCTTGTTATTAGGTGGTGCCCTTAAGATCAATTTGTGCAGGTGTACACTATATGCAAACAAGATTCACTCAAAGTGATGTAAATTAACCAAGAGGTGAGTCTTATTCTAAATGCAATGCGAACGTACCTTGCTCCAGCACTCTTCAACAGTAAAGTAAATGAATTGAAAAGACACGTGCCTAAAATGCGAATGTCTATTCAATTTTTTAAAATTTTCAACAAATATTTTACTGTTGGTTTATTAGCAGGCTCTTGGTGATAGCATACAAGAAATAAAATTTGCAGCAAGCTATGTTTTTGCAAAGCAAGCAGCCCTGTACAAAATCAGTCAGTAGTGAACTCTTCCTTGTTGCGGTTCCGCGGCCAGAGCTGAGCAAACGCGAAAATTCAGAGGGTACTTGGTCTCTGCTTTCTAGATTAGAGGCCCAAGACTACTTATATGTTACTGCAAGTCTTTGTTTCCTGTTTCCCTAACCTGTAACCTGCAACAGAGAAGAAAAAATTCATTTTAGTTCCAAAAACTCAAATAAAAACCGTTACCCTCCCCGACAACGACGCCAAAAATTTGTTCGGAAGAGAGTTTTAATCGTATTAAGAGAGATGATTTAGAGTAAACCTTTGATGTTCGTGTATTGATGTTCAAAAACTCCAAATGTATTTGTAGGTTTACTATACTCCTTCCGAATCACCGTTCGTAGCACAAGCTATGACGGGTCGATTCCACAGGGAGAGTTAGCAATAGAAGCATTCAAGGTTTTTTTTTATATTGAGATTTTTCAAGAAGAAAAACGAAGGTTCTTCTCTGTTTTGAAAAACAAAACGACGTGGGAAGTGAATGAAAAAAAATCTTTGTGGGTTTTGTAGAAGAAAAAAGAAAAGGATGGAAAAAAAAAATGAAATGAAAATGGAGATATTTGAAAAGAGAAAGTTTTAAGAAGAGGATTTTTGAAGTACGATAGGAGGAGAAACCATGACTAACTCTCTAATTTACTAACTTACTAATTTCATAGGGCGATGCATGCCTCATATTGATTCATCGGCAAAGATATGTCATGCTTGTTAAGTCAATGTATTGTCCCATGTAGAGGATGTGTTCTCTTCTAGGCTTGACTAGTTGCCTCATTGATTCATCGGCTCCCGAGATAGATTTCAGTAATGGAATAAGGATAGTCACTCTATGATATGCTAAGAAAAAAATTCAAGATTCATTAGTCCATCAAAGCTATACTTAAGCTAGCATGAAATAAGAACTTGTACAATTAGTCATTAACATAGTTAAGTGCTCCATCTTCATGTTCCATCAAGGCACTTGTTCTGAAGATAAGGCCCTAAGTAAGGCTCACATGAATCATATGAAAGGGGAACAAGCATTTGCTAAGAATTAAAAGTAACTTATCTTCACTGGGGATAAGATAGACTTGAAAATTGAAAGACTAACAATAAAGCATCCAATGATTCATATGAGTTAGCAATCACCCAAGAGTTAGTAGTTAGTAAAGTTAGAAGTTGGTCATGTTAGGAAGTTAGCTAGACATGAAAGTAAAGAACAAGAAACAATTCATTGTAGAAAGTAAAGACAAGATGGTAAAAGCTTGAAGAAGACAATGCACTTGAATAAGAAAAGATTGAAAGAATGAAAGATTAATCCTTGTATTGAGTTGTCACCTGCTCCAATTACAAAGATTTTTCACCCTCACTCTCTCTTTTCTGGATTCTAGAAGGAGAAAGAAAATTACAATAGAAACTAAAGAAAACTGATTGATGCTTGAACCTGCACAAAAGAATACAGAATTTCAGATCTAAGAATAGGATGTGCAAGGTGCTCAATTCTACCGTGATAGCAAGTGGCTATGCGGGTCGTGATCCACAAGGAGGGTTTGCGATAGAAGCATTCAAGGTTTTTATTGAAATCTTTGTGAAGAAAAATGAAGGTTCTTCTTTGTTTTAAGTTATGAAAATGAAAAAGAATTATAGGTTAAAATTAGAAAGAAAACGGTAGAATGAGAAGGTGGAGAAAATCAGAAAACGACTATGTACAAATGAATTGGAAAAGAAAGATTTGGAAGATGTGGTGAAAGAAATCGTGTTGGTGATCTAAACTAAAAATAAAAGAAAAGAAAGAAGATTAAGAAATTACTCACCTAGTTTGGTTGATGACTTACCTGGAACCCTTGCATGTTCTACCTTGCTTCGGAGGCGTTCAACGCATAGGTCATAGGAACGAGCTCAGTCCCCGTTCGCATTATATCATCAAGTCGAGAAAGAATGAAGTGATACGGATCTTGAGGAGGAGAACATCTTCATGAAGTATCGTTGGCACTCACCAAAACTTTGTTATACTTATGCGTCAGAATTCACTTGCATTCTCATCAAAACCAAAAGAGGTAAAGTAGAAAGAGGAAAAGGAAAAAGAAAACAAAAGTAAAGAGACGAACATAAAAAAAGTATTTACCTTTATTGCTTACAGAAACAATGGAAGAAAGGAGGAGGGTACATTGGTGTCACTCTCAACATAAGCCTCTCTCTCTTATTTACATGAATCTCAATCTAACCTAAGCTTACATACAAATTAAAGTTACATAAAAAGAAAACAAAAACCTATACTATAAAAATGGAAAACTAGACTAAATCCTATCTCTACATGGTCGTCCTTTTTCAGTACAAATACTGCCTTTTTATAGGCAAAAACCCAACCTACAGGATCCCGGGAAGATTGGGGGAGCAAACGCTCCACCTAACTTGCTAATCAAGTCGCGGAAACGTGGCTTTGGCCGCGTTTTCGCGGCCAGGGTGTGGCCAGGTGGCCACACCCTATTGGTGGGTCTCCCCGGCATCTCGTTCTGTCTTTATCTTGGGTTGGATTTGCGGTTTAGCTCTGAGATTTTGAAGAAATGGCCGTTGATCTTTGCTTCAACCGATCAATTCTGAGAGGATTCTTCTCAACCGGTTTTCAACCTCTTGATTTTGCCCTGATTCACTGAGTTCGAATTAATTCTGATTTAATTCAGAATTTAGTGGGCTTTTGGGCTCATTTCTCTTCACTCTCCTTAAGGAATAGGCCTGCAAATAAATTAACATTTAATTAGGATAATGCAGATTTTATTCTATAATAAGTACGGAAATATGATACTAAATGTGCAACATTAGCGACCAATCACACCCCCATACCTATCTTTTGCTCGTCCTCGAGCAAAACAATTAAACTATACTAAGGATTATTGAACCACTTTCGCAGGTCACGCGATTACACTGAGCAGGTGCAACAAGCCGTTAAACCTCTAGGTTTCCCCTAGAGGATGAGTTTTGTCTCGTGAGGGTTTTCAGCGGATTGCACCCACAAAATCCATAAAGAAAGAGAAATAAAGAGTTAGTATTTTCGAAAAGCATTTTGAAAGAGAAAAATATTTGAAATATAATTGTAAGATTTAAGCAATCTATAAGTTATAGGAAGACTGAATTTTTCATTCCTAAACTTAGTCTCTATTCAAAATTTATTATCAACCAAAGTAAGGAGTCAAATTGTACTTCTCATCTAGTCTATTACTTTACCTTGAGTCATATGCACCTTGTGATTGTGAAAATTTTGACTAAGGGTTCATTAACTCTAACTCTTATGCCTTATATATATATATTATTTTTTTTGGTGATATTATTCCTTAGTTCTATTAGGCTTTCTAATCTGCCCATGTAACGAGCCTTTAATTGGTGACTCCCAAACCAAACGGTCTTAGGGCACCGGGTGACAAAACACCCCAAGGACTTAAGGACTCGAGCAAACAAGGCCACAAAACTAAGGATTTTATTATATGAACCTCTTTTAGGCGTGAATACTTATGCTTTATTAGGCACAAATACCCAGCTTAATCAGAGGATTTTTATATATATTTTTTTCTTTTCAAAACTTATCTAATCATCTTTCGCATAAATACTAAGGCTTACTTAGGCCAAAACACCTAGCTAATCAATAATTAGATTTGTTTATTTCTTTCTTTTCCTTTTTTTTATTTTTTTATTTTTTTATAAGGCATAAGAATCTTTGTTTTTGAACCCTAAACGTGTAAGTGTATGAAGTGTACATATTTCATCAAGGTAAAGATCAAGACTAAATTACTTTGACAAATTTTCTTCCTAACCCTAAAAATCAAAAAAACAATCTTATTTTGATCAAGTTTATGAAATACTAATTTGGATTTTCCTATTCCTTAAAATTAACTTAATTTCTTACAAAAAATATGTCAAAATATTGTTTCTATTTTCAAAAGTTTTTTAAAAGTAAAGAAAATGTTAATTTTTTTTAATAAAAAGAAAAATCTAAGTTATATTAGAACCCTCCCCCACACTATCTCATGCATTGTCCTCAATGTATGAATTAATGCATAGATGCATGAAAAAGAAGAAAGGGAAGGAAAATGTTACCTTAAGGTGGTGGTTCCGGTGGTGGTCTGATTAGTCCACGAAATGCGGCCCAATCGACTTTTCTTGGGATTCGAGGAACCCACCAAAAATCTGTTTAATATAACCCATTAAAATGATGTATCCATGAAGGATTTTATTAAAAATTTAACCCCATCTAATTTTCAAATTTCATAACTAATTTCGGAGTCAAATTTGTCAACCACCTCGTCCCAAAATGGAGTGTGAAAAGATAGAATGATTGACTTGGACTCAGGAAGTATAGGAACTAACACCGACTCAGGAAGGTGACTTAAGTCAAGTAAAGGTTGAGGAGTCGAAATTGGTTTAGGAAGTGGGTCTAAGTCAAGAAGTTGAAACTCAAGTCCACATTTATTTTCCAACAATAGAATGTGACTTAATATTTGTAATTCAAGTTCAAGAATGATAGGCATGGGAATCAAAACTGACTCTAAAATATTTCTCAAGTCGGGTAACAAAACATGAGTCAATATTGATTCGGGATTTTGAACTGGATCACAGATTTGAGAATCTAGGTCACATTTCTCATTGAGTTCAATGTCATAAAAATGAGAACTTGCCAATTTGTCAATAAGATTTTCAAAAGTGTAAAATTGGTCAAGTTCAATATGATCCTCAAAGATGGGTGATTCAATTTCATGATGAATAGGCACAGGATCCAATGTTGACTCGGAGAAAAGATTGAAATCAGGTGAAGACACCGGAGTCATAATTGAGTCAGGAAGTAGAATTGAATCACTAAGTTGAGGTTCATGATCATATTCATTTTCAAATTCAATTTCAAGAAAAGGATAACTTGCCAAACTGTCCATGTCACTTTCAAATTTTGGAGTTTGGGCAAGTTCAAATGATTGTGCTCAAATGGAACCTTATGTTCAAAACAACATGACTCTTTGGCTCTAACAGAATGGTTACTGACATCAGAACTGGTCAAACGGTGAGAACGTAGAGATTGGACCATCATATCTATGTCATGATTACGAGCGTTTTGAGCCTGAGTCATGGCTTCAAGCATCTTTTCATAGTTGATAGGTTCATTGTTTTGATGAAAAGATGAAGTGTTGTCCTGGAATTGGTAGTGAAATTGTGAGTCCATCAGATTTTGTGATTTTTGTTTGGACTCACGCATACTCAGTTCCAAAATTGATGGTTTTCTATTTTGGACTGGTGGAACTGAGTATGAATCTTGGAAAAATTATGGACTAGGTGGATAAGGAGGACAAGTTGGTTGAAAATTAGACTCGGGGGGGGGGGGGGTGAATCCCCACTGACTCTGTGAAGAGTTGAAATTATTCTAGAAATTAGAGTTATAAGATTGGGGACATGGGTTATATTGATTCGGATAAGACCAATCTGGCACACTAGGTTGGTTAAAGTTATGATATGCCGGGTTGGTAATATCTGAAAATGAAGTTGGTGTGTAATATGGATTACTATTAAAATTAGAAAAATTGTTATTATAAGCCATATCACACAATAGAATACAAACAAAAACAAACAAATAAGCAAACAAAAAAGAAAAAATTCTAACCTAAGTTAGGGTAGACCTATGACCTAGACGACTTCTAACTGATTAGACTGTCCACGAGAGGTCTAATGCAGACTTTGACCACAAGCTAATCAGCCAGGTCAGGGCAAGATGGTGGGTGGTTTTCCGTCAAAGACGTTTCTTAATTAAATAACCACCAACCTTCAGGCTTTCGGCCCTTAATCCCTTTCCTAGACACTGATTTGGCAGGAGTCAAATTCCAACACTTTCCCCCTTAGGATAATCTCCTAATTGAGTCCGAGATGTCCCTAGGTCCAACGTCTACTCATTTTTAGTTAGGCTCGGCTTAGTGAGTGCTTGGAATCTGATTTTGGGGCCAAGAAGGGTGATTAAAATCCCCACCATATCTTGTTATGGGGTGGTGCCCTTAAGATCAGTTTGTGCAAGTGTACAAGATATGTAAACAAGATCCACTTAAAGCGATATAAATCAACTAAGAGATGAGTCCTATTCTACATGCAATGCGAACGTACCTTACTCCAACACTCTTCAACAGTAAAGTAAATGAATTGAAAAGACACGTGCCTAAAATGCAAACGTCTAATCAATTTTTTAACTTTTTCAACAAATGTTTTACTGTTGATTTATTAGCAGGCTTTTGGTGATGGCATATAAGAAATAAAGTTGCAGAAGGCTAAAGCCGAGCAAACGCGGCAATTCAGAGGGTACTTGGTCTCTGTTTTCTGGAACAGAGGCCCAAGACCACTTATATATTTCTGCAATCCTTTTTTTCCTGCTTTGCTTGCCCTATAACCTGCAACAGAGAAGAAAATTCGTTTTAGTTCTAAAAATTCAATAAAATCAGATTTCAATAAAAACCGTTACCCTCCCCGGCAACGGCGCAAAAAATTTGATTGATGCTTGAACCTGCACAAAAGAATACATAATTTCAGATCTAAGAATAGGATGTGCAAGGTGCTCAATTCTACCGCGATAGCAAGTGGCTATGCGGGTCGTGATCCACAAGGAGGGTTTATGATAGAAGCGTTCAAGATTTTTATTGAAATCTTTGTGAAGAAAAACGAAGGTTCTTCTTTGTTTTAAGTTATGAAAATGAAAAAGAGTTATAGGTTAAAATTAGAAAGAAAATGGTAGAATGAGAAGGTGGAGAAAATCAGAAAACAACTATGTACAAATGAATTAGAAAAGAAAGATTTGGAAGATGTGGTGAAAGAAATCGTGTTGGTGATCTAAACTAAAATAAAAGAAAAGAAAGAAGATTAAGGAATTACTCACCTAGTTTGGTTGATGACTTACCTGGAACCCTTGCATGTTCTACCTTACTTCGGAGGCATTCAACGCATAAGTCATAGGATCGAGCTCAGTCCCCGTTCGCATTATATCATCAAGCCGAGCAAGAATGAAGTGATACGGATCTTGAGGAGGAGAACATCTTCATGAAGTATCGTTGGCAATCACAAAAACTTTGTTATACTTATGCGTCGGGATTCACTTGCATTCTCATCAAAACCCAAAGAGGTGAAGTAGAAAGAGGAAAAGGAAAAAGAAAACAAAAGTAAAGAGACGGACATAAAAAAAGTATTTACCTTTATTGCTTGCAGAAATAATGGAAGAAAGGAGGAGGGTACATCGGTGTCACTCTCAACATAAGCCTCTCTCTCTTACTTACATGAATCTCAATCTAACCTAAGCTTACATACAAATTAAAGTTACATAAAAAGAAAACAAAAACCTATACTATAAAAATGAAAAACTCGACTAAATCCTATCTCTGCATGGTCGTCCTTTTTCAGTGAAAATACTTCCTTTTTATAGGCAAAAACCCAACCTACAAGATCTCGGGAAGATTGGGGGAGCAAACGCTCCCCTTAACTTGCTAACCAAGTCGCGGAAATGCGGCTTTGGCCGCGTTTCCACGGCCAGGGTGTGGCCAGGTGGCCACACCCTGTTGGTGGTCTCCCCGGAATGAGTGGCCACACCCTGTTGGTAGGTCTCCCCGGCGTCTCGTTCTGTCTTTATCTTGGGTTGGATTTGCAGTTTAGCTCCGAGATTTTGAAGAAATGGCCGTTGATCTTTACTTCAACCGATCGATTCTGAGAGAATTCTTCTCAACCGGTTTTCAACCTCTTGATTTTGCCCTGATTTACTGAGTTCGAATTAATTCTGATTTAATTCAGAATTTAGTGGGCTTTTGGGCTCATTTCTCTTCACTCTCCTTAAGGAATGGGCCTGCAAATAAATTAACATTTAATTAGGACAATGCAGATTTTATTCTATAATAAGTATGGAAATATGATACTAAATGTGCAACATTAGCGACCAATCAAAAACCTACAGAAAATCCCAACAATTTCCCTAAAAAGATAATGCTCTTCTCTCCCCTTGATTACCGAGGCCCTAGGGGTCTATTTATAGGTTTCAGGAGAAGAGGCTTTCAAATCTCAGCTGTTGGATTAAACGCTAGATCAACGGCCAAAGGATTGCCGCGGATCCGCGGCAGAATCTTGGCCGTTGCGCCAGCGAATTTTTCTGACATTCTATTATCACCCATGTGCCTCGCTGAATCTTCTAAAATGTGGAGAATATGCTTGGATTAATCCAGATCTGGGCTTCCTTCTTGTGGGCTTCTAAATTAATCTTTTAATTCCCTTAAAAATTATTATTATTGGGCCTTCTTCTCCATTAATGTTGGACCTGAAAAAAAAGAGAAAAAGCAATAAAAATCTCATATTTCTTCATATAAAGCATAGTATGGTAGTGAAAAATGATGCATTAATGAATTCCAATCACAGGCAATTGTGGGACAACCCGGATCCTTGTACTTTACAGGGATCGGACTCGACAGTAGCTCACTAATGTTAGTGGCTAAGATGATTTTTTTGGGTACATTAGTCTTCCTCTTCTTGGTGCACATGTCCTTAAGAAACTTAGCATAGGATGGGACTTGTTGGATGTCATCAAGAAGTGGCACATTTATCTTCACCTGATTGAAGATCTCAATTATCTTATCCATGTGTGGATTTTCTTTATTGTTTTTCAGCCTATTAGGAAATGGTACTATAGGCTGGTGCACCTAACTGGTTGACTTATCTATTTCAGATTCGTCAGATTTGGACGGACTGGGACTAGATGAGGTAGATGCTTGAGTGTGATTGTGCTGAATGGGTTTAGATGGTGTTGACACTTGATTATCAACTTTCTTTCCCGACCTCAATGTATGAACATCATTACATTGATTCAGTGATTGGTCCTCAGCCAAAATATGCTTGTTGAGAATTCCTAGGATTCATTATTGGCTGACTAGGTAAGGTATCCCTTTGTCTCTCATTCTGTAGATTACCTAATTGGCTCATTTGAACCTCTAGCTTCTGTATAGTTTGCAAGAGGGAATCTTAGTTCTTCATGTACCTTTTCATATTTCTCTCAAAGTCAGTTATTCTCCTTTCTAGTTGAGGATTCTGGAAGGAAGATTATAGAGCTTGGTTGGGAAAATTTTGTTGATAGTTTGAGAAATTAGGCGGATGGTTGGAGAATTATGATGGTAATTGAAAAAGTTGCGTTGATGATTGGAAGAATTATTGGAATGATGGAAGTGGCTTGCATGATTTGACCGTGAGTGGTCATTGTTATTTTAGCTCCATGAGAAATTTGGGTGATTTCTCTAGCCAGGATTGTACGTTGGTGCGTAAGGATTATTGTTCGGCCTTGAAAAGGCCACATTCATCGGTTCAAGAAGGTGTTATTGAGCTTGAAACACAGGACACTCCTTAAACACATGATTCATGGCTTGACAGTAAGTACAGCCCAGACTTGGTTCCTTAGTTTTTAAAGCTTCCAATCTTCTCGCTAGGTTAGCTAACTTAGCCTCATTAGCTATGAATGATTCAATTAAATGGAGACCTCCTTTTGAAGAGATGGAATTTGAATTTCTAGAGTTTTCACTAGTTGATTCCCATTGGATGGTCTTTTCAACTAGATTCTCATATAAATCCTATCCTTCATTCTCATCCTTCTGCAAGAATCCCCTTTGGCACATGCTTTCTAAGAGGGTCTTGGTAGAGTAGTCTAAACTGTCATAAAGACTTTGACATTGTCGCCATTTCTCTATTCTATGATGAGGACATTGGATAAGGAGGTCTTTAAAGCGTTCAAAGTACCTCCAAAACGGTTCACTAGGTTCTTACTTAAATTGCATGATGTTTTTCCTAATGAGAGCAATCTTATGAATTGGATAGAATTTCTTCAAGAAGATCTTGATGAACCATCCCGAGATGTTATAGAGCCCGACTGCTAAGCTATAAAGCCATTTCTTGGTTAGGTCCTTAAGAGCGAATATGACAAATCTCAACCTAATAGCATCATCTACAAGGTATGGGATTTTCATCATTTAGCATACTTTCTCAAACTCTCTTATGAAGAAATAAGCATCTTCGGACTCTAAGCCATGAAACTTGGGTACTGTGTTGATGAACTGAGGCTTGAGCTCAAAATTGTGTTCACCAACCGATGAAAGTTAGATGCAAGATGGAAGTGAGGTTCTAATGGGATAGAACCTATTCTGCAAAGATGTCGGTTGAGCCATAACCGAATCTGATCTTTATTTGAACTTGGGTGGTGATGTGTTTCTAGTCAACCTAGATGAATTTGGGTCTCTTGACCACACTTGCATACACAAACACAATCACAAACAAGTTCACCAATAGTCAACAAGAGAAAACAACCAAGTCTAGTTTAAGGTAACCTTAACCTAGACAACTCCTAACTAGTTGATTGTTCACAGGAGGCATAATGCAGACTTTGACCACAAGCTAATCAGCTAGGTCAGGGCAAAATTGGTGGGAGGTATCCGCGCAAAAGCGACGGGCCTAATTAAGCAAAACCACTAGCCTTCGGGGTTTCGCCCTTCGATCTCTTTCCTAGACACTAATTTGGCTGGCGTTAAATTCTAACACCTTCCCCCTTAGGATAATCTCCTAATGAGTTCGAGATATCTCTAGGGCCAACGTTTATCAGATTTCAAATTAGGCTTAGGCTGTGCGTGCTTGGAGATGGTTTGTGAGCTAAGGAAGGGTAATGACTTCCCTACCTTATCTTGATTTGGGTTTTGCCCTTAAAATTGATTATACAGAGTGTGCAAGATATAGAAAAGTAACATTCACAAGCAAATATCACACAAGAATGTTTTCTAAACTATATGCCATACATACGTACCTTGTCTCCAGCTATCTTCAACAGTAATTGTAAAAGAAATGTAATTAGACAAATGCCTAGAATGCAAGTCTAAATGTTTTTTAAGCAATTAACAATCACTCAGATTACTGTTGGATTAAAAAGAGGGAGTGTGAATATCAGATATAGCAAAAATAAAATACAAAAACTGTATCTTTGTAAAGTGATATGCCCTGCAAAAAAGAGTTTTTAGTAGTCTACAAATTTTCAAACTTGCGCTGCAATTTATTGAAATTTTGTTTCCTACTTTCGAGAGTAGGGGCACAGAATAGCAAATCTTCTCCTGCAAAGCTTGAGTGCTAAATCTGAATCTTGATGTCCCTGAAATAAGACACCAAACTTGTTAGAAAATAATTACACTGTTCCCTCCCTGACAACAGCGCCAAAATTTGATTGAAAAGTGAAAGCAATGAGAATTACCGTCTATCTTTGGCCAACGGGTAGTGTCCACGAGGAGGAATGCGATGAAAGCTTTTTGGTGTCTTTGTTTAGAAAGCAAAGAATGGTGTTTGTTTGTTTTTATATTGAAAAAGAAAATGGAGAGTAAGGAAATAATTAAAAGAAAAATTGAAAACTTAGAGAAGGTTTTGAAAAAGGTGATCTTTAAAAAATGTTAAAGATTGTTTGGTGATTTTTAATATAGAAAAAGATCTGGGCTCACTATTTTACTACTCGATGATGTGTTCTTCTCTTGAAATTCTTAGTGCCTCAACTTGATCATAGGCAAAAACTTAAGCTTTAGTTTCGAAAGTCTTAAGCAAAAAAATAAGATAGTTTGGAAAAGTTTAACTCTTTCTCTTAAGAATTTCTCTTAAGAAATCCTCTTGAACTGAATGTTAAATCATCAAGTTTTCTTTTAAGTATGAAATAAAAGCAAGTTCAAGTGATATTTTAAAAGAATAGAAGTTTAAAAATCCAAACCCATCCTCATGTGCCTTCAAGAACACTTTCAAACAAAGAAAGGCTTAGTTTAAGGCAGACATATGATTCCGTTTGGTTCTTTACATCAAAACTGTTCAAAACAAGAGGGATCGAAGAGAGGGACGATAATGAGCCTAGAAAATAAATTTAGCTACTCATGGAAGATGTAAACAAGATATGTAAATAAAGCAAGATATACCCGTGAATTTGAGTAGAAGAAGAGAAAGCTTGATCCTTTATTGATGTCACTTCAATCTTCGGATTACAATCACTCTATCTCTCTCACTGGTATTTGGAATGAACTACAAATTAGAAAACAGAGATATAACTTTTCAATACTATCTAACAAAGAACCTAAAATAAAGAAAAAAACTTAAACTAATTTTTGGTCCCTTTTCTCTGAAAAATACAGTATTTATAGGTAAAAACCAAACTGGAGAGGGCATATGAAAATAGGGGGAGCAAATGCTCCCCCAACAAACACTAAAAAGCCACAAAAACATGGCTTTGGCCGCATTTCCGCGGCCATGGTGTGGCCATGTGGCCACACCTGGTTGGTGGGTCTCGCTCGCTTGGTGATTCCCCTTTATCTCCTGCTGGTTTTCCTGTTTCAGCTCCAGGATTTGACGAAACAGCCTTTGATCTTTGGCTTTAACCACTTGATTTGAGAAGATTCATTTAACCAGTTTTGCAACCTCTCTGATTTGCCATGATTTTTCCTGATTTCCTGATTTCAAATTAATTCTGAATTAAATCAGAATTTGATGGGCTTTTGGGCTCGTTTCTCTTTCCAATCCTTTAGCAATGAGCCTGCATTTTATAAAGAAAAATAGGACTTATTAATATGATTTATTTAGATAATAAACATGGTAATGTGACAATATATATGCAATATATGTGACCGATCACTCTCTCTCCATTATTTTCCCACTTCGACTTTCCACATAAGTTCTGTGTTTTTGTGCTTGCTGTGATTTTGATTTAGCGATCTTCCCTCATTATTTTGGTGCGTGAATTTATTCTTTAGGAATTTACTCACTACGTTTGGTGCTTTCATTGAGAGCTTCATAATCCTTACTCGAGATCTCTTTCTCTATCTAACACTCTAACCACCCCACAAAAGACCCACGCTCAACACTTATGGCTCACAGGAGCGCCACCCAATATAACATCAAAGCTCCTAACGAACTCGATCCATCAGCCCCTCTCATGCGGACAACTAATCCAGATGGTAATCGACCTACGGTGATGGCTGGGCGAATATCGAGCAAAACCCAATCGCGAGTGAGAATTGGTCACTATCTATCGTGATATAGCCGAACGTGAGTGTGAGGCAGTAACACAGGTCAATCATCAGCTGCTCACGCAGATAAAGGCTTTGCGAGAAGCACAATAGTGGGCTATTGAGTTACGTGATTAGTGTTTATATTTGCATATTTTTCATCACATTTTCATATTTATCATAATAAAATTCTATTTATTAATGGGTTCTTCACTTTGTTTCTAGGTTCATGGCTTGAAGTAAAGAAGAGGCCCAAAACTCCAACATATTTGAGAATTTTTAGAACCAAGAAAAAGCCCACACTTGAAGCCCAGATCTACTAATGTTGGGAGCAGAAGTCAATGCACTTAATGCAGCACAGGCCCATTTCTCTGGCACTAGTCTGCACGCACTAGCGCTGGCAAACTAGAGCCAGGATGGCCGCGGAAACGTGGCCGCGGCCATCCTAGCGCCCCCTGCCAGCGCCAAGGGCCATACTCCCCACTCCATCCCCCCATGCTCTGGTGCCTATAAATATGTTCCTGGATTTACAGAGAGCTAGATATCCAGAGAATAAAGAGTTCATGCTAGTTTGTTGTTGTATTTTTCTTTATTTTCTTGTATTTTCTCTTTGTTCCTTGTATTAGGTTAGCTATTAGAGTGAAAGAGAGAGAAAGAGAGAGAGAGTGAAGCTTGTATCTTGAAGGTGACAATCAAATACAAGTGAAGTTCTTCCTTTACCATCTTTTTTCTTGTGTATTTTTTTGCTTTTACTTGCACTAGATTAGTATGTTTACTCTCCCTTTATCTTCTCTTTTGTTTTTATTTACCATGTCTATCTAACTTTTTTTAGCATGGCTAACGTGCTAACTAACTACTAACCCACTAATCTCTAGTAACTTGTTTGGACAACCCACATGAATCAATAAGTATCAAACAAGTCTTTTGCAAACAAGAGCTATGATAACTTACGATGAGGATTTTAACTCTAACTTACTAATAAGTAGACTCACTTTCATACTTCATACTTGACTCATAAGTTTTTGATGATTTATAGAAGTTGTTAACTCTACTTGTTTTTATAAGTTAGTGAAACTCCCATGCATCCTTGTGGATACCAATAGTGCACTTGTTTCTTCCTCCATGCTCACCTTTGATTGGATCTTGATGAAGGAATGTTCAAATTTTGCCGTGTGAAGCAAGGTGATTGGAGGAACTTTCATTCGACCTACCACATGAAAAGTTCTTGCACACAAGGTTTGTGATTGCCTATAATCCATTGTGAGACTATGTCTTCAAGAAGTTAGAGATTAGCGGGAATGATTGTAAGATTTAAGTAATCTATAAGTTATAAGAAAACTGAATTTTTCATTCCTAAACTTAGTCTCTATTCAAAAATTTGTTATCAATTAAAGTAAGGAGTCAAATTGTACTTCTCATCTAGTCTATTACTTTACCCTGAGCCATATGCACCTTGTGACCATGAAAATTTTGACTAAGGGTTCTTTAACTCTAACTCTTATGCCTTATTTATATATATATATTTTGGTGGTATTATTCCTTAGTTCTATTAGGCTTTCTAATCTGCCCATGTAATGATTCTTTAATCGATGACTTCCAAACCAAACAGTCTTAGGGCACCGGGTGAGAGAACACCCCAAGAACTTAAGGACTCAAGCAAATAAGGACAGAAAACTAAGGATTTTATTATATGAACCCCTTTTAGGCGTGAATATTTATGCTTTATTAGGCACAAATATCCAGTTTAATCAGAGGATTTTTATATATATATTTTCTCAAACTTATCAATCATCTTTCGCATAAATACTAAGGCTTACTTAGGCCAAAGCACCTAGCTAATCAATAATTAGATTTGTTCATCTTTCATAGATATATATTTTTTATTTTTCTTTTTTTTATAAGGCATAAGAATCTTTATTTTTTTTTGAGCCCTAAGTGTGTAAGTGTATGAAGTATGCATATTTCATTAAAGTAAAGATCAAGACTAAATTACTTTGACAAATTATCTTCCTAACTCTAAAAATCAAACAAATAATCTTATTTTGACCAAGTTTAAGAAATACTAATTTTGATTTTCCTATTCCTTAAAATTGACTTAATTTCTTACAAAAAATATGTCAAAATATTGTTTCTATTTTCAAAAAGTTTTTAAAAGTAAAGAAAATCTTAATTTTTTTAAATCAAAAGAAAAACCTAAGTTATGTCAGAACCCTCCCCCACACCTATCTCATGCATTGTCCGCAATGTATGAATTAATGCATAGATGCATGAAAAAAGAAGACAGGGAAGGAAAATACTACCTTAAGGTGGTGGTTCCGGTGGTGGTCTGATTGGTCCACGAAATGCGGCCCAATCGACTTTGTAAGGAGTTCGGAGGAACTCACCAAAAATCTCTCTAATATAATCCATTAAAATGATGTATCCATGAAGGATTTTAATTAAAAATTTAACCACATATAATTTCCACATTCCATAATTAATTTCGGAGTCAAATTTGTCAACTGCCTTGTCCCAAAATAGAGTGTGAAAGGATAGAATGATTGACTTGGACTCAGGAAGTACTGAAACTAATACCGACTCAGGAAAGTGACTTAAGTCAAGTAAAGTGCAGTAGTCGAGATTGGTTCAGGAAGTGGGTCCAAATCAAGAAGTTGAAACTCAGGTCCATATTCATTTTCCCACAATAGAATATGACTTAAAATTGGTGATTCAAGTTCAAGAATGACAGGTGTGAGAATCAAAACTGACTCTAAAATATTACTTAAATCCGGTAACAAAACAAGAGTCAATATTGATTCGGGAATTTGAACTGGATCACAAATTAGAGAATCTAGGTCACATTTCTCATTGAGTTCAATTTCATAAAAATGAGAACTTGCCAGATTGTCAATGGGACTTTCAAAAGTATGAAATTGGTCAAGTTCAATAAAATGATCATCAAAGATGGGCGATTCAATTTCATTATGAATTGGCACAAGATCCAATGTTGACTCAGGAAAAAGATTGAAATCAGGTGAAGACATTGGAGTCATAATTGAATCAGGAAGTAGAATTGAATCACTAGGTTGAGGTTCATGATCATATTCATTCTCAAGTTCAATTTCAGGAAAGGGATAACTTGCCAAACTGTCAATGTCATTTTTAAAATTTAGAGTTTGGGCAAGTTCAAATGATTGTTCTGAAATGGAACCTTGTTTTCCAAAACAAAATGACTCTTCGGCTTTAACAGAATGGTTAGCGACATTAGAACTGGCCAAACGGTGAGAACGTAGACTTTAGACCATCATATCTATGTCATGATTACGAGCGTTTTGAGCCTGAGTCATGGCTTCAAGCATCTTTTCATAGTTGATTGGTTTATCGTTTTGTTGAAAAGATGAAGTGTTGTCTTGGAATTGGTGGTGAAATTGTGAGTCCATCAGATTTTGTGATTTTTGTTTGGACTCACGCATACTCATTTCCAAAATTGATAGTTTTCTATTTTGGACTGGTGGAACTAAGTATGAATCTTGGAAATATTGTGGACAAGGTGGATAAGGAGGGCAAGTTGGTTGAAAATTAAACTCGGGGGAGGTGAATCCCTACTGACTCTGTGAAGAGTTGAAATTATTCTGGAAATTATGGTTATAAGATTGGGGGCATGGGTTATATTGATTTGGATAAGACCAATCTGGCACACTAGGTTGGTTAAAGTTATGATATGCCGGGTTGGTAATATCCGAAAAAGAGGTTGGTGTGTAATATGGATTACCATTAAAATTGGAAAAATTATTGTTATAAGACATATCACACAATAAAACACAAACAAAGAAAAAAAAACAAACAAATAAGCAAACAAAAAAGAAAAAATTCTAACCTAAGTTAGGGCAGACCTTTGACCTAGACGACTCCTAACTGGTTAGACTATCCATAGGAGGTGTAATGCAGACTTTGACCACAAGCTAATCAGCCAGGTCAGGGCAAGATTGGTGGGAGGTTATCCGTCAAAGATGTTTCTTAATTAAGTAACCACCAACCTTCGGGCTTTCGGCCCTTAATCCCCTTCCTAGATACTGATTTGGCAGGAGTCAAATTCCAACACCTTTCCCCCTTAGGATAATCTCCTAATTGAGTCCGAGATGTCCCTAGGTCCAACGTTTACTCATTTTTAGGTAGGCTTGGTTTAGTGAGTGAGGAGATTGTTTGTGGGCTAAGGGAGGGTAATGACTTCCCCACCTTATCATGTTTATAGGACAAGCCCTTAAATCAATTTAGTGCAGTGTACAAGTATATAGAGAAAAGTAACACTCAAGCAATATTTCATACAAGAATGAATCTTATACTAAATGCTATGCACACATACCTTGGCTCCAGCACTCTTCAACAGTAAATAGAAAATGAAATGAAATAAACACGTGCCTAAATGCAAAGTCTAAATCATTTTTAGCATTTACAATCAATTTTTTACTGTTGTGTTAGAAATATATATACAGTGAGTCAAACAAAGAGATAAATGCTACAGAAATTCAGATTTTCAATTCAGCCAACCTGCAAAGATACATGTTAGTAGTTCACTCAGTTTTACCACTGGAATGTAGCAAATCTGAGGGCTTCTTGGCTATGCTTTCTTGAGCAGAGTCCAAGGCCACTTATATGTCTACTGCAGCATGAATTCCTTGTTGTTGAATCTGTACAAAAAAAATAAAGAAGAAAGTTAACCAAAAATGTAAACTTTTAAAGAGAGTAACTTACCGTCCCTCCCCAGCAACGGCGCTAAAATTTGATTGAGTTGGAACCTACACATGAAATACAGAATTTCAGAACTAAGAATGAAAAGTGCAAGTTACTCAATTCTACCGCAATAGCAAGTGGCTATGCGGGTCGTGATCCACAAGGAGGGACTAGCGATAGAAGCTTTTTAGTATGTTCTCTTTTATGTTACAAAGAATGGTAAAAGTTCTTCTTTTAGTTCTTAAAAAGAAAATGAAGAAGAGCTAAAGTCAAATTAGAAAGAAGATGGTAGATTAAGAAGATGGAAAAAGGAAAAATAGATTATATACAAAGAAATGGACAAGAGTGATAAAGATGGAGTGGGTGTTGTTGGTGTTCTAAACTAAAGAATAAAAGAAAAGAAAAGAAACTAAAAAAAATATTACTTACTTCTTTTGGCCAAATACCTACCTTGGATCTTTTGCAATGATGTTACCTTGAAGTGAGGCGATCAATGTATAACCCATAAGAGTTGATTCTCGTTTCCTCCACATTATATCATCAAGACATTGCAAGTATGAAGTGATACAGAATGAAACTCAAAATCCATCATCATAAGCTATCGGTGGCACTCGCAAAGGCAAGGCTCTTTCGATGCTTTTAGACTCACTTGGAGAGAAATTGTACCAAAAGAAGAAAAGTAGAGAAGAAGAAGAAGAACAAAAAAACAAAGTACATACAAAAGGAAACTACAGGTTCGATTTCATAACAATAAGAGAAAAGAAGGAAATCTTACACTGGTGTCACTCTCAGCACAAGCTTCGTTCTCGTTCTCCTATGAAACTCTGATCTCCTCTGATTTACATAAATTTAAACTAAAAATTACATGAAAGGAAAACAAAAATCTACACTAAAAAAATGGAAAAATGGACTAAATCCTATCTCTGCATGGTCATCCCATTTTCAGTGAAAATCATGCCCTTTTATAGGCAAAAACCCAGAGGGGGGAGGAGTGAGAAGATAAGGGGAGCAAACACTCCCCTTATCTCGACTAAAGAGCCGCGGATCCGCGGCCTGGCTGTGGCCAGGTGGCCACAGCCGGGGGTACAGCTCCAGGTTTTGAGATTCAGCTTTATCTGGTTCTGGATTTCTCGTTGCAGCTTCTGATTTTGACGAAACAATCTTTGATTTGTTGGCTTCAACCGCTTGATTTGGGAAGATTCATTTCAACTAGTTTTTAACCTTTCTGATATGCCAAGATTTACCCTGATTCCCTGATTTCAAATTTATTCTGAATTAAATCAAAATTTGGTGGGCTTTTTGGGCTTGTTTCTCTTCACTCTCCTTTAGCAATGGGCCTATAAATAAATTAAACAATAATTAGGAACAAGCAGAGTTTATTTAATAATAAGTATGAGAATATGATAATAAATGTGCAATTTTAGCGACCAATCAGGGAACACTTAGTAGAAAGTTAGCCATGCATCTTTTCCATTTCTAAAGTAGAAAAACACTTTTCCAACAATCAAAATATTTCAAACCGTTTCAACAATCTTTCTTGTTTCTCTTTCAATTCATTATATGAACGAAGAAAACTTTGAAACAAATAGAAGAACCGCACATCATGCTTCTATCATCTCCCCTCCTCGTGGATACGACACGTATAAGCCACTTCGCTATTACGGTAGAATCGATAAAGCTACCACATCGACCATCTCTACTTTACTTATTCGTGTGCATGCTTTTTAGCGATCAAATTTTGACGCCATTGCCGGGAAAGGGTAACAGTTTTTATTGTTCTTACTAAAAAGTTTTCTTTGTTTTTGTGTAGAAGGAGGAGTCAAGGGACTAATTGCTACAGTGGACCTACACTTTGCTTGGAAAAGAAGAGCACTTTTGCCCTCAAAAAAAGCCGTGCATGCGTGACTTTTCTGATTGAAGTACTCACAAAAATTTTCTGCTGGGCTGCTGAAACTGCGTAAATTGCTTTCTACAAATATTAGTTTCTTGTATGCCTTACCCTTGCACTGTTAATAACTCAACAAAAATTCATTTATTGCTAAATTGAACACTGAATTAGACTTTTGCATTTAGAGCACGTGTCTATTTCAATTCTTTTCAATTTCTGTTGAAGAGTGCAGGAGAAAAGGTACATGTGCATATCATCTAGAATAGGATTAACATTTTGGAGTGATTTATCGCTTTGAGTGTTATCTTATTGTACACTTGCACAAATTAACATTAAGGGCAAATCCCAATAAGAAATATAAGGTGAGAAAGTCATTACCCTTCCTTGGCCTAAAAACAATTCTCCATCTCTCTCACAATCTCAAGCCTAACTAAAATTTGATAGACATTGGCTCTAGGGACATTTCAGACTCATTAAGAGATCTGTCGAGGGTGGAAATTGTAAGAATCATACTCCTACGAAATTGGTATCTAAGAAAAGAGGATTAAGAGGTTAAACCTTGAAGACTCCGTGATTTGGTATAATTAAGGTCCGAGGCTCACACTCGGATGCCTCTCATCGAGTTTTGCCTCTACCTGGCCAATTAGCTGGCAGGCTGATTCGTGCAACAACCTCCTCCGGGGAGTCGACCAGTTAGGAGTCGTCTAGGTCTAGGTACCTTAGACTAGGCTTGGTAGTTTTTTTCCTTCTTTTGTTTATTTTTTATTCTTTTTGATTTTTTTTGTTATCTGAACGTTGTTTGTAGTGTGCGGTATGCAAGAGTGGTTAAGAAATCTATCCACATCTAGACTCGTCAGAAACACCTCTTTACCACTATCTCAGAACCCAGTGATGGCCTCATTATAGGATAGATTTTACCCCATCTGGACATCACTGTCTTCTTGCATAAAACTCCCAAAAGCAAATGGAAATAATTTGAGTTAAAACCACAGTTCATAAACGCTCTTTCTAAATTCTATGGTATGGAATCTGAGGATGCATACTTCTTCATTAGGGAGTTCGAAGAAGTATGCCTAATGATGCACATTCCTCAACTAGGAGACGACGCCGTCAGGCTACGTTTCGTTCCTTTTTCCTTGAAGGATCTAGCAAAGAAATGGTTATACATTTTGGCTGTAGGCTCTTAGGAGGATTTCGTCAAGGACTTCTTGAAGAAATTCTACCCAATTCACAAAACGCGCTGATTAGAAAGAACCTCATGTAATATTAAAAAAAGAATCAAACGAGCCTTTCTGGAGATACTTTGAACGAATCAAAGAGCTCCTGGCACAATGTGATGATCGGGGGAAAACTAACACTCAAAAATGTGTATTTTGAAATCAATGAAAAGCTCGTATATGTGCTAATGTACCCTCGATACTTCCGTTATAGCATTGGCTCAACGGGTCGAATCCACATGGAAGGGAGGCGATAGAAGTATTAACAGTTTTTATTCACGTTGTTTGTTAACAGTTCTTCTTTGTTAAAAGAATGAGAAAGAAAGTGAAAATAAAAGAAAAGAAATCTAGAATGTGGTAGGTGGAGAAGGCGATGAAAATGGCGATGTGAAAAATCAAAGAGACGTGATTTCGAAAACAAATAGAAACAAAGATGGAACAAAGGTAAACTAAGAACGCGGTGAAAACAATGATGAAAATGATAAAAAGAATTTTGGAAATTGATTTCTAAAATAAGATAAAAGAAAACTCATGGCTACTAACTACTAATTGATCCACTAACCATGCTAACCTCTTCTTGATAGTTGCCTCACATTTGATCCTCGACCATCACTAATCCTTGACTTCAAGAGACGATACAAAGCATGGCACATAGATGGTTCATCACATTCAAAACTTTACAACAAGAGCAAGCTAATACAAACATTAGATCATCAAACCATTTGAAGGAAGCATGAAATAAGAGAGAGTTAGCTTCGTTAGCAAGTTAGCAAGTTAGATGTTAGAACCCATCATCATGAGCCATCAATGGCTCTTGCAAGAGCAAGGCCTTAGTAGAGGCTACTTGATTCATGTGGATTATCAAGTAAGTGGTTAGATGGTTAGTGGTTAGTAGTTAGATTGCCATGAGAAGAAAAGTTAGCAAAGCATCATGTAGAAGATGAAGGAGATTACAATGGAGGAGAAAGGAGGCACCTTTACATAGACTGTCACTATCTATTACATCCATCCCTCTCTATCTCTCTCTATGAATCTCTCAGCCCTACTACAATGATCTAAAAAGAAAATGAAAATACAAGAGAAATGAAGAGCACCTACCTACACTACACTAAACTTCTCCTAGAATCAGAACCTACTCCTAAAAATGAAGACTGCCTGCGTTTTGGCCAAATACCGGGGTTTATAGAGGCATAGGAACTCTCTGAAAGACGAGACGGGGCCACGCATCGAAAATCGACGCGTGGGCCCATTAAAATGCCGCGGAATCTCAGTATTTGCCGCGTTTCCTCAGCAAAACCAGGGAGTTAAATCCCCGTTTTTGGTGAGAAACATCTCCGGGCTTTGAGAACCTTCTTGGTATATTCCATTTTTGATATTTTTGCCGGATATTCATCTGATGTGCGCAAGAGTCTAGGTTCGACGTATCTTCTAGATAATCCCTTGCTTGGCCTCCAAGTAATGCGGATTTAATTACCCTAAAAGGGTTTAATTAAGCTCTTATTACTCCTTTGCCCTGAACTCTGGGTTTACCTACAATAGAGACCAAAACACGTTTAGACCGACAATTTATTCATAAATCGGTGGGAAAATGCGATATAATAATGCATAATTGTAGACTAATCATACCCCCACACTTATCTTTTACTCGTCCCGAGCAAAACAAGAAAAGAAAAACTATACTATAGAGGTTATTACACCACTTTCGCGGGTGATACGATTGCACTGAGCGTGTGCAACAAGCCGTTAAACCTCTAGGTTACCCTAGAGGAGGAGTGTTGTCTCCTGAGGGTTTTCAGCGGATTGCACCACAAAATCCATAAAGAAAGAAGACAAATGTTAGTATTTTGAAAACACATTTTGAAAGAGAGACAAGTTTATGAAATTTTTTTGCAAAAATATAAGCGATCTAAGGTCATAAGTCCACAAAAAATCATTCTTCCTTAAACTTAGTCTCTATGCAAGATCTTGTCTTTAATTAAGGTAAGTATTCAAAATTGGATTGAATATTTTATCTTTCATAAAACCTAGATAATATGCACTTTGTGATAGTGAAGATTTCTGAGATTTCAACTCTAACCATCAAGCCATTTATTTATATATATATATTCTTTCTTTTCTTTTTTTTCTTTTTTTTTCCTTTTTTCTTCTTCCCTTAGTTTTCTTAGGCTTTCTAGTTCACCCATGTAGCGAGCCTATAACCGATGACTCTCAAACCAGATGGTTTTAGGGCACCAGATGAGAAAATCCCTCGGGTTTAAGGACTCAAGTAAACAAGGCCACAAAACTAAGGGGTTATTTGATTCTTTTGACCACCGTTAGGCGTGAATAATCATGCTTCTTGAGGCATAGTTATCCAGCTTAATAAGTGATGTTTAATTTATAATATATATATTTTTGTTTTTATTTATTTTTTTGCTTTATGGCATTTTAGGTCTTTGTTTCCATCCCAAAAATGTGTAAGTGTGAAGTGTATATTATCTAAGGCAAAAATTCAAGATAAAATTATCTCACCAATTTATTTTACTTAGCCTATAATTTTAAACAAGATCCATTATTTCAACTAGGTTTAAGATGTCATAATTAAAGTTTTCTTAATTTCTCAGATCATCTTAATTTTCTTAAAATAGATCAAAATTTTGTCTCTTATTTCAAAAAGTTTTTAAAGAAAGAGAAAATTCCAAAAAGTTTTTAAAGAAAGAGAAAATTCCTATACAAAAGGGAAGATTTTTAAAAGTATCCTAAAAGAAGTGTGAAAGAAAGAAAATCTAAAAACTCTAAGTTAGTAAACCCTCCCCCACACTTATCTCATGCATTGTCCTCAATGCATCGTGGTATATGTATGCATGAAACAAATAGAGAGGGAAGGAAAAATCAACTCAAGGTGGTGGTTCCGGTGGCGGTCTGATTGGTCCACGGAATGCGGCCCAATCTAACTTGCGTGGAGTCCGGAGGAACCCACCAGAAACCTCTAGAAGACAACCCACGAGAATGATGTATATATTTATGATTTTTATTAAGAATTTTACCCCATCTAATTTCCAAATTTTCAAAATAATTTCAGAGTCAAATTCATCAAGACCCTTGTCCCAAAATGGAATGATTGATTTGGACTCAGGAAGTACAGGAACTAATACCGACTCAAGAAAAAGACTTAAATCAAGTAAAGGTTCGGAGTCGAGATCGGTTCAGGAAATGGGTCCAATTCAAGAAGATGAAACTCAAGTCCACATTCATTTCTTCATGATGGAATGTGACTTTCTAAGGTTGGTGATTCAAGTTCAGGAATGACAGGTATGGGAATCAAAACTGACTCTAAAATGTTACTCAAATTGGGTAATATAACAGGAGTCAATAGTGATTCAGGAATTTGAACTGGATCACAAATTTGAGGATCAAAGTCACATTCCTCATTGAGTTCAATTCCACAAAAATGAGAACTTGCCAATTTATCAATGGGGCTTTCAAAAGTATGAAATTGGTCAAGTTCAATATGATCATCATAAAAGATTGGTGATTCAATTTCACAATGGATTGGTACAGAATCCAATACTGACTCGGGAAAAGGATTGAAATCAGGTAAAAACACCTCAGTAAATATTGAATCAAGAAGTGAAATTGAATCACTAATTTGAGGTTCATGATCATATTCATGCTCAAGTTCAATTTCAGGAAAAGGATAACTTGCCAAAATGTCAATAAGATTTTTAACATTTGAAGTTTGTACAAGTTCAGATGGGTGTGCTGAAATTGAATCTTGATTTTCAAAACAACATGACTCTTTGGCTCTGACAGAATGGTTAGTGACATTAGGAATAGTCAAAGGATGAGAATGAAGACTTTTGACCATCATATCTATGTCATGATTATGAGCAATTTGAGCTTGAGTCATGATTTCAAGCATCTTTTTATAGTTGATAGGTTCATCGTTTTGAAAAGATGAAGTGTTGTTTTGGACTTGGTGGTGAAATTGTGAGTCCATCAGATTTTGTGATGATGTTTGGACTCATGCATACTCATTTCCAAAATTGATGGTTTTCTATTTTGGATAGGTGGAACTGAGTATGAATCTTGAAAATATTGTGGAATTGGAGAGGCCCTCCTTTTCTGAAGTAGTCGCTCGTCCTCTTGTAAATTGGCTTCCACTCTCTTTTCTAACTCAGATTTTTCTTCAATTGGTGGTTCTAGAAAAGGAGTATAGGAAGCGAAATCGGGGAATGAATATTGTGAACAAGGTGAATATGATGGACAAGGAGGTTAAAAATTTAACTCGGGGGAGGTGAATCCCCATTGACTCTGTAAAGAGTTAAAATTATTTTGAAAATTATAGTCATAAGATTGTGGGTATGGGTTGTATTGATTCGGATAAGGCCAACCCGGTGTATTTGGTTGGTTCATACTATGAAAAACCGGGTTGGAATTATCCAAAACAAATGGGGTTGTGTGAAATATGGATTCATGTTAGGATTGAAAGAATTGTTATTGTTGAATTCCATTTCACAAACAATCACAAACAAAAAATAGAAAAATCAAACAACAAACAAAAAGAAAAAAAATAAAATCAAACAAAAAGACTATAGTAGGATTGACCTAGACCTAGATGACTCCTAACTGGTTGATTACCCGGGGGAGGTTATTGCTTGAATCCGACCACAAGCTAATCGGCCAGGTAGGGGCAAAATACGGTGGGAGGTATCCGTGCGTAAGCAACGGGCCTTAATTACGCCAAACCACAGTATCTTCGAGGCGTAACCTCTTAATCCCCAACCTTAGACACCGATTTCACAAGAGTAAGATTCAAAACAAGTTCCACCCTCGGTCAATCTCTTAATGAGTCCGAGATGTTCCTAGGGGCCAACGTCTATCAAATTTTATTAGGGCTTGGGTTGTGTGAGTAGGGAGGTGGTTTTTAGGCTAAGGAAGCGTGATGAAATCCCACCTTATCTTGTTTGGGTTTTGCCCTTAAATTCAATTCGTGCAAGTGTGCAATATAGACAAGAATATAACACAAAGCGATAAATCACCCACGTGTTTGTCCTATGCTATATGTAATGCCATATGTACACCTCAATCCAGATCACAACAACAGAACAAAAATACAGTATATTGGAATTGAATTGACACGTACCTAAATGCAAATGTCTAAGCCATTTTAAAAGCGTCCAAATACCGTATTTTAGTTCTTTAGTTTATTATGGTGTGTAGGCAGTCAAAGCAGGAAAATAATAATACAGAACAACTAGCTATTATAATAAATACATCCCAGCACAACAAGATACACAATGGTTACTACTTGGCCGCGTTTTTTTTGGCAAAAGTCGCGTTTGCGCGGCGGTTCTTTAAAAGCTGGGGCCCTGCTTTCAAGAGCAGGGAGATGCAAAGCTAATGTTTATTCTGCAATGTTTAGCACATGAAAAGATTGTCCTGCACACCAAAACAGAGAAGACAATGTTAACAAAAACGTGAAAACAAAACCATTCCCTTCCCCGGTAACGGCGCCAAAAATTTGATGATCGGGGGGAAAACCAGCACCCAAAAATGTGTATTTTGAAATCGATAAAAGCTCGTATATGTGCTAATGTACCCTCGATATTTCCGTTATAACATTGGCTCAACGGGTCGAATCCATAGGGAAGGGAGGCGATAGAAGCATTAACAATTTTTATTCACATTGTTTGTTAACAGTTCTTCTTTGTTAAAAGAATGAGAAAGAAAGTAAAAATAAAAGAAAAGAAATCTAGAATGCGGTAGGTGGAGAAGGCGATGAAAATGGCGATGTGAAAAACCAAAGAGACATGATTTCGAAAACAAATAGAAATGAAGATGGAACAAAGGTAAACTAAGAAGGCGGTGAAAACAACGATGAAATGATAAAAAGAATTTTGGAAATTGATTTCTAAAACAAGATAAAAGAAAACTCCTGGCTACTAACTACTAATTGATCCACTAACCATGCTAACCTCTTCTTGATAGTTGCCTCACATTTGATCCTCGGCCATCACTAATCCTTGACTTCAAGAGACGATACAAAGCATGGCACATAGATGGTTTATCACATTCAAAACTTTGCAACAAAAGCAAGCTAATACAAACATTAGATCATCAAACCATTAGAAGGAAGTATGAAATAAGAGAGAGTTAGCTTGGTTAGCAAGTTAGCAAGTTAGATGTTAGAACCCATCATCATGAGCCATCAATGGCTCTTGCAAGAGCAAGGCCTTAGTAGAGGCTACTTGATTCATGTGGATTATCAAGTAAGTGGTTAGATGGTTAGTGGTTAGTAGTTAGATTGCCATGAGAAGAAAAGTTAGCAAAGCATCATGTAGAAGATGAAGGAGATTACAATGGAGGAGAAATGAGGCACCTTTACATAGACTGTCACTATCTATTACATCAATCCCTCTCTATCTCTCTCTATGAATCTCTCAGCCCTACTACAATGATCTAAAAAGAAAATGAAAATACAAGAGAAATGAAGAGCACCTACCTACACTACACTAAACTTCTCCTTGAATCAGAACCTACTACTAAAAATGAAGACTGCCTGCGTTTTGGCCAAATACAGGGGTTTATATAGGCATAGGAACTCTCTGGAAGACGAGACGGGGCCACGCATCGAAAATCGACGCGTGGGCCCACTAAAATGCCGCAGAATCTCGACATTTGCCGCGTTTCCTCGGCAAAGAGTTAAATCTCTGGTTTTGGTGAGAAACATCTCCGGGCTTCGAGGACCTTCTTGTATATTCCATTTTTGATATTTTTGGCCGGATATTCGTCTGATGTGCGCAAGAGTCTAGGTTTGACGTATCTTCTAGATAATCCCTTGCTTGGCCTCCAAGTATTGCGGATTTAATTACCCTAAAAGGGTTTAATTAAGCTCTTATTACTCCTTTGCCCTTGAACTCTGGGTTTACCTGCAATAGAGACCAAAACACGGTTTAGACCGACAATTTATTCATAAATCGGTGGGGAAATGCGATATAGTAATGCATAATTGTAGACTAATCACAATGCCCTCACCATGGTATAGAGAAATGGCGGCAATGCCAGGTTCTCTATGATGGATTGGACTACTAAACGAAAATGTTGTTGGAAACCATGTGCCAAGGGGGATTCTTGTAGAAAGACAAGAATCAGGGATGGGACCTCTTTGAAGATCTAGCTGAGAAAACCATCTAGTGGAGCCAAGCCCCGAAAAACCTAGGAACTCAAAATCCATAGCTTGAGGGTGGGCTCTTATCTATATAATCGTTTGTTGCTGCAGAAGCAAAGATTGCCACGCTCATGAGGAGAATTGAAGAGTTGGAGACAAAAGAACCAGCCATAACCAATCAGATCAACCCTCCACAAATTCACAATCTGGGTTGCACGTATTGCCAAGCACCAAACTATGATTTTGAAGAGTGCCAAGTATTTCAAGCTCACCAAGCACCACCGGAATATCTGCATGCGGCCTACACAAGGCCACAAAATAACCCCTACTTGCAAACGTATAATCCTAGATGGAGAAGTCATCCAAACTTTTCCTGGAGCCAGAACAATCCCGTGAGACCTAACTTTTTCAATAATGGTCCTCACTAGCACCATCAGCAGCATTTCCTTCCCAATCAAGCATCCTCCTCCTCTTTTCAAAACCAACCCTCCGAATGAAAACTCAGTGAACTTGAGAAGAGTATGGAGACTTTTTTGAAGACCCACAATGCCTTCATGCAAAACACTGGACAAATGTTGAGAAACCACCCAAGGCAATTTCTCGAATAGAAGTTCAAATAAGTCAGCTAGCTAGTTCCCTGAGTGAGAGACCGAAGGGTATCTTGCCTAGTCAATCACTAGCCAACCCAATGAACTCTATTCAGATTTTTGAAGCTCAAGACTCCCAAATCAACCAGTGTAATGTTGTCCACACACTCAGTTCTGGAAAGAAGGTGGATAACCAAGTTTCACAGCCAGCAACTCCAAGCCCATTCAGTTCTTCTTCTGCCTTTACATCTAGCTCGAGTCCATGTAACACGGAAAAGAATGACACAGCTGAGAAAGTCTAGCCTATAGCACCATTCCCAAATAGGCTTAGGAATAATAACAAGAGTATGCACATGGAGAAGATCCTTGAAATGTTCAACTAGGTCAAGTTGAATGTTCCTCTTTTAGACGCTATCCAACAGGTCCCTGCCTATGCTAAATTTCTCAAGGATATGTGTACAAAAAAGAGAAAAACCAATATACCGAAGAAAATGTTTCTAACGACAAATTTCAGTGAACTCCTGTCTGGTCCTATCCTGATCAAGTACAAGGACCTCGAAAGTCCTACAATTGCCTGCACAATAGGACATACAGAGATGAGTCAGGCACTTCTTGACCTAGGAGCTAGCATTAACTTGCTTTCTCTCTCGGTGGTTAACAACTCGGGTTGGGAGAACTGCGTCCAACCCGATAACAATTCAGCTTGCTGACCGATTCGTGAAAGTTCTCAAGGAGAAATCACGGATGTCCTCATTTGAGTCGGGGATTTCATTTGCCCAGTTGATTTTATTGTGCTTGAAACCCAACCCATATCAAACCCTAAGGCTCAGACTCCTGTCATTTTAGGACACCGTTCCTTGCCACTGCCAATGCAATAATCAATTGCAGGATTAGATCTACGAGATTGACATTTGGAGACATGACAAAGGAGGTCAATGTTTTCAACTTAGGAAAAACAACCTTGAGATTTGGAAGATCAAACTTTTGAGGTTAACTACATTGAAATCCTGACAAGAGAGCATGAGGAGCACGAAAATGAATTTGAGTTGAAAGATTTTAATCTAGATAACATCGTTGATTCTGCTGTGGATTGCGCATCGAACCCCAGTATATCAACTCCTGAAACCGAATTTGCAAGCCCCTCCAGTGAGTCCCTCCCTTCCTTAGAATTGAAGCCTTACCGGAACATCTTAAGTATGCATACTTAGGTGAAAACGATACTCTCCCGGTCATAATTGCATCCCATTTGACTAGAAACAAGAAGAAAGCTTGATATCTGTTTTGAGGAAGAAATGGAAAGCAATTAGATGGACCATGAGTGACATTAAGGGGATAAATCCAGCAATTATGCAACACCATATACGTTTTGAACGATGACGCGACTCCAAAAGGGATCACAGCGTAGGCTTAAACCCATTATGCAAGACGCCGTAAAAATGAAAATTCTAAAACTTTTGGACAATAGGATTATTTATCCCATCTCCGATAGCAAATGGATAAAACATATCCACGCTGTCCCTAAGAAAGCTAGTTTTATAGTGGTAGAGAATGAAAATAGGAATTATTGCAAACACATTTACCAACAAAATTCGTGTTTGCATCAATTATCGGAAATTGAACTTGCCACTCATAAAGACCACTTTCTCCTTACCGTCCATCGATCAAATGTTGAACGTTTGGCTAGCCATGAGTACTACTACTTCTTAGATGGGTACTCTGGATATAATCTGATCCCTATCGCTTTAGAGGATCAAGAGAAGATGACATTCACATGCCCATTTGGAACTTTCGCCTACAACATATGCATTTTGGATTATGCAATGCTCCGACTACATTCCAACGGTGCATGCTAAGTCTCTTTTTCGATATGGTAGAATAATTTTTGGAGGTGTTCATTGATGTTTTCTCCATTATGGAGATTCTTTTGATCAATGTCTTCATCACTTAAAGTTGGTTCTTCAGAGAATTAAGGAGAAGAATCTAACTTTAAATTGGGAGAAGTGCCATTTTCATGTGAGACAAAGGATTATCCTCTGCCATGAAATTTTAAGAAGGAGAATTGAAGTTGACAAGGTGAAGATCGAAGTAATGGCTAACTCCTGTCCCCAAGTGCGTAAGAGACATTCGTTCATTCTTTCGACACGCAAGATTTTACCAATGGTTTCGTCAAGGATTTTAGCAAGATTGTTAGACACTTGATCAACTTGCTTACTAAAACGCGCCCTTCAACTTTAACAATGAGTGTTTTTGCTCATGAGAAAGACTGAAGAAAGAACTTATCTTTGCGCCTATTATTTCAGATTCAGATTGGACGCAATCATTTGAAATCATGTGCGATGCCTCTGATTTTTCTATCGGCGCTGTCCTAGGATAGCGCGTCAACATTAGGCAACATGTAATTTATTACTCGAGTAGGACCCTAACTAATGCCTAATAGAACTACACAACGACCGAGAAGGAATTCTTAGCAGTTGTCCTCGCATTAGAAAAGTTCTGTCCCTACTTACTAGGATCCAAGACTGTGATTTTTACGGATCATTCTGCTTTTGAAGCACCTCATGACCAAGAAGGAAGGTAAAGCCTATCGGTGGATCCTTCTGCTTCAGAATTTGACCTGAAATCTGTGACAAGAAAGTGTGAAAAATGTAGTGGTTGACCACTTGTCAAGAATTCCTAACGCACATGTAGAACGAACCCCGATCAATGAGGATCCCAGATGAGACATCCTCGCCATTTTGAAAGAACCTGGTATTCGGATATTGTTAATTATCTAGTCACCAGACAATTACCCGCTGAATGGACAAAGCAGGACAAGTATCGCTTCTTTGCCCAGGTTCGGTATTTCTTCTGAAAAGAAACGTATCTCTTCAAGTACATCCTAACCAGATTATTCGGCGATGTATACCAGAGAGGAACAAAGGAGTGTGCTCATTTTTGCCATGAGCTTGCATGCGGAGGATACTTCGGTCCCGCAAAACTGCAAGAAAGTCTTACAAAAGTGGGTTTTACATGTTCACTTTGTTCAAAAACTCCTTCCATTTTTTGTAAGTCATGTGCAAACTGTCAAAAAATTGGGAAG